>RPOG01009535.1:0-11544 GCA_008086565.1 Thalassoma bifasciatum | reverse complement strand
TTGAGAAAGTAAAAAAAAAGATGCATACAAATAAGTTTAAAAAGTACACATTCTAATTTTTGTCAGACGTGTCATCCTCTTCTATATGGCAAAGTTGCAGTTACCTTTTTTTGTAGCCGGGTACGACTCCCAATCTATACCAGGCTGCACTTTGTTTGTCTTGAAGTTCAGGGCTGATTGAAGCAGGAGTTCAACCTCACCGTCTGTCCAAACAAAATTCCTATTGGGTACGGCTATTGTTGTTCTGTTCATCCGGGGAACAGAACAGAAATGAACTATTTCACGCATGTGCATTGTTATGTACGCGCATGCCAGCGTTCTACCAGAGCGCCATATAGCGCCCTTGAATCAAATTTCACCTACATTGCGTTTCCTGAAGACGCTCGTCTAAACGCGGAGAAAACTTGAAGACGATACGCCACTTTTGCATCTACAGATCTTATCGTCTCTGTGTAAACGTAGCCTTGGTGTTTGATTATAGTTATTATTTTAGTTACTGTTTTGATTGTTCTTAAATTGCTTTTAGGAAAAATGAAACATTGAAACAATGACAGGTTGAGCTGAGCTGAGTTGAGTTGAGTTGGGTTGGATTGAGTTGGTCTGGGTTGGGTTGAGTTGAGTTGAGTTGAGTTGAGTCTGGTGTAATGTAAAGAATCAATAGGGGGACTTGCTAAGCAAAAAGGCTTGAACCATTTCTCATCGATTCTGAACAGGAACTGGTTCTTTTACCCATCCCTATTGATGAACGATTAAAGGAAAACAAACTTTTTAGACTTTAGTCTGAGAGTTTGACCTGTTTGTGAGTTAGTTCTAAAGCCTCCATCCTCTCATCAGGGTACATCAACAACTGGCTGCCACAATGGAACCTGTGACTCTCAGGATGTACAAAGACGGACGTCTGGGAATTGTCAACGCAACCTCCAAAGACTCTGCAGCTTTTGTTAAAGCCTTCGATGATCCCAGCATACAGGTGTGAAGGGAGGAGCTTCTGTTTAAGACAATCTTTAATTTTGTAAATCTGCACTCAACCGGTCTCTATTCAAACCTATCTTTAATGTTATAGATCTCTTTATTCCAAAACCAAATCACTGAATTGATGCAGAGTAATCAAAAAATAAAGTGTAAACGAAGAATTTGTAAATTCTATGTTTCAAATTGGGTTTTGAAATGGTTCACGACCAGCAGGGAGGAAATAAAGACGGTATCATCTCAATAAGTGAAGCATGTCTGTGCAAAACATCTCCAGTTTTCTGGGGTGCAGAGGTATAAAGTATTACTGCTGCACAAAGAGCTGTTCCAATGTTATTGTCAACATGTTTTGCTGGAGTAAAGAGCATGAAGTTGGTTTTCTCTGCATGTAAGACCAAAGACTGATAGACGAGAAAGGATGAAACTCTCCAGTCTGAGAGAGCAGGTGCAGGGGTGAAAAGAACAGGACTGAGTACAGAGCCCTGTGGAACACCATTTGTAATTTAGCCTGATTCTGAGTTATTGGTCAATAAACAATCATTAATCTGTGATAAGCTCCAGCCAGGTATGAATGATCTATGATAAGAGTCTTCAACCTTGTTCCCTGTGCTCTGGTGGTGTTTATGGACGTTTTTGTTTTATTACTGTGAGACAATAAAGTTTCCTCTTCTTTCTACTTAAACAGAAATCAGAGAAAGTGGATATGCTGAGGAAAGCTCTAAAGTTACACCAAAAAAACGTCATCTCGGTGAGTAATATTTGCTGTTTTATTTTTTAAATTGCTCTCAGTTATTTTCTAGGTAAGCTCTGATACTGCTATATCAAATAAAATGTCCCACTTAAGCCCGTGCACCCTCTTTTTCCCCCTTCAAATTTGAGTCCTCCGCCAATTGCCCGAGAGTCTGAGGCTCAGTCTGAACCCTGACCTTCTTCTGAAATCTAACCCCTAACCATTTATCCTGAATTTAAAATATACGCTCATTCTAAAAAATAGCTTAAAAATTTATGAAAGTACTGGAAAGGATCATTGCTGTAATTCAAAGATAATTCATTGTGTTGAAAGGTCACGTGAAACACCTGCAGACATTGTATTTTACTGAGGCAGACACAAAGAATTGTACAACAAACAGCTCAAAAATGGGAGCCGGGACTATGGCGTATACTTACTACTTATGCAGTCAGCATTGCGTATTTGCACTTCTAAATCCTTAAGGATGCACCCCAAAAACGATAATAATGTCAATCACAGTAGACGCATGATCAATACCAATGGAAAATACTGTAATACTGTGATCACTTTTTTGCTGTAGAAAACGAAGAATTACTCATCAGTATTTCTCAGAACTCTACTATTTTGCCAAAGAAAATCCTGTTTTCAGTGTAACGGATGGATCAATAATTAATATTGTTCTTTTACCTGGAGGAAAGTTGAGTCGCTTCTTACACTGTAACTCCATTTATTCCACCAATACCCTCTGTTCAGCATAAATCCATCGTTAGTGAGCAAAGCAACAAAACAAACATGCAACAAGGTGCCATCTGACAAGCAGGGGCATGTCCAGATGTTGAGACTGGGGTGCCCCGACCCATTTATGAAGAAGTGGGCATGAATAATGTGAGCTCACACTCAATAAATAGAATTTATATGAACTTTTTATGCATAAAAATGCAGTCTCTTCACATAGTAATACTACTACAAATAATAATTTAACGCTCCCCCAACATTAGCCTGAAGCTGAGAACGTTACATGAAGCTGTAATAAATGATAAGAGATTATCTCACTGCCCATGAAGCTTGTTTGTTATTGTAAAGGTCGAAATCAGTGATACTCAACCTATTTTGTGCAGACCCCTTTTATGGCTAAAAGTGGTCGTCCAGCCTGGATACTGTAAAATTAGACAAGATTAGTCAGGGCTAAGTAACTTAGCCAATGTTATAATTTAGACCAGAGGTCCCCCACCACTAGTACCAGTACCAGGCCATGGACTATTTGGGACGGAGTTGCAAAGAAAGAATAAAGTTCAGTTGTTTAAATCTACATGTATTTTAGTTTTAGTCCCCGTGCATTTTATTTATTTTTTAATTGCCACCTTCCCCGCTTCACTCCAAAGCGCGGGTGCGTTAGAGAGTATACCCACCTCTCCAGTAATATTTGAGTTGGTATGTAATGGATATGCTATGAGAAAGTTTAACCATTTCAGTGAAAGCTTTGGAGAACAAATAACCTTTTCATCCTGGTCACTTTACTTGGCTGCACTAGAGAAAGTGTTAGAAAGGTTTGACAGATTGTTTCAAAGTAAAACAAATGTGTCTGAAGTTAGAGCGTGCTTTTGAAGTTCTACTTGCCTCATTCTTTCAGGCGCTGCAGGGACAGGTGGTAGACGGACATCTTCTGGGGCTGGAGATGCAGGCTGTCAAAGAAAATATACCAACTCCTGAAATCTTCACTGATGTTTCCTACGAAAAAGCTTTCACATTTCAAGTGGTAGCTGGTCAGGTAAGGACGAGTTTAGGTGCTGGAACTCAGTTCAACTCTGTTTCACACACACACACACACACACACACACACACACACACACACACACACACATACGCACACTGTCGTAACAAAGGGTTCGATTTAGTTTTTTTTTTTCCCAATAGTTTATTAAAATCAGTCTAGTTGTGTATAACAGTGGTTCTCAACCTTTTTGAGTTGCTACCCCAAATTTAACATGCACTGGAGTCTGAGACCCCCATGATTAATTCATTTATTTTTATTTTTAATGAGTAAATACAAAAAATCAACACATACTAATTAAAAGCCTTAATGAAACAGTGGGGAGAAAACCAGCCCCAGTTTGTTTTTAAACATTTATGTTGTCAAGCATGAAAAAGAACAAGTCAACATTTTCGTTTTTCCATATTTTCTAGTTATTCAAAGATAAAAATGATGTCTGAATTGCTTGTAACAAGTGACGAATATCTGCAAATTAGATAGAAAAATTTGCTCTTCAAAAGTTAACGCCCTCCTACAAAATTTCTGATTTTTTGGCCTTTTCTCAGAAAATATGAATGATTTCACAAAACCCTTTCTATCACTCATGGTTCATGGTTGGCTGAAGACATTAATTGAAAAAAAGGTACAGGTAACCATCCTCACCTGTGATCTATGTACTTGTCATCAGTAGCCACATTTACATGCAGACTTTTTTTCATTTGGACTGAAATCATTGCGATTGAAGATCTCAGGTCGACTGTTTACATGTGACGTGATCTATTCTGATCTGGTGTTTATATGTACCACAACATTTAAACCGAACAGACGTTTTACAGAGACGTGACACGCGCAGATCAATCACAAGTTAAAAAAGATGGAGGTCTATCGTCTGTTTTGCGCAGCAGTTGCAATTATTTTAAACTCTTTTATTCAAGCAACAGCTTGTTTCTCCAGCGGTTCCTTATTTGTTTGACGTTTCGGTCTATCACCTTTTAGCTTCAATTTTTCTTAATTTTTCGTGGACTTTTTCAAATAGCTATACATTTCTGGTTTTTCCAAGCATGCGACTGTATATAATTCTTTCAGAGTTCGTAAAAGGAAAAACTCTCCGCCGCAGACCAGTTCTGTGTGTACTGTGGAAGCCATCATGTTTTAACATGGAGTAAATGTCACTGCGTTACAACAAGACAGAGCATGTGCAGACAAAGCGCAGCCTGATACCACCCCGTTTCACTGTTTACATGACAAAAGTTTCTTTTTCATAGGTTTTGGAAAAGGAATATTGTACCTCTGTGCAACTGAATGAAATTCCATTTGGTTCTGGCCTCTTTATTCCGATTGAAGTGTTTATATGAAGCGTTTTTATTCGGTTTGAGCTCCTAAACCAATCCCAACTGGAATATAAGGCTCCATGTAAACCTAGCTAGTGTCTACTAAAGGTAACCATCCTCACCTGTGATTTTTTTGCTGTTATCAGTGTGTGTGTACAAAAAAAATGAACAGGGTCATTTTTGGAGTTTCTGTTGTCATTATGATTTAAAAAGAGTAAACACAGTTGTTTGTTAATAAATATCTTCACCCAACCACTAACCATGGGCGACACAAAAGTTTTTGTTACCATTCATATTTTCTTAGAAAAGGCCAATAAATCATAAAATTCAGCTGGAGGGGGTGTAAACTTTTAGGCACACCTGTAGATTGAGGAGACAGGGCACGGTGTGTTATTATGGGAACGTAGTTTGTGACACAACACACAAGACTCAGCCTGTCTCTGAGATCTCAGACTCCTCTTTGTTTTCTTCAAAAGGTAACAACCAGAAAAGAATTCATCCCATGCTCCAGTCCTGAAAGCCTGGGACTGTACGACGTGAACTACGGCATCATGAGTGATCACATGGAGTTTGTTGTTTCCTGTTTCGAGTACCCTGATACGTGCAAAGTGAAAGATTCAGCAAAGATGATCCAAGCTCTGGAGGACGCGCTGATGGACATGAAAGACTTGTTGGAACAAAGTCAGAAAACTAAGATGGAAATGTAAATGGTTGTCCTGGATGCTGTTGAGCAGTGACAGGTGGGAAAAACTCACCTTCACATGATGTATATTGTAGGCCCAATCAAAATGAGGATAGAGTGTGTTTGTGTCTTAGAATATCAGGCTGTTAGGATGACACACAACATGCTATCTGCCATAGATGGACTGTATTTGATTATACGATATGAAAATGATGTTTGTTTTTAAATGGTAATAATAAATGTGAAAATGTGAAACTCCTGTCAGTTTCAATCATTCATTTTGGGTGAACCTCAGACAGAAACTATTTTTCTTTTAAAGCTTTAACAACATTATCGTTTGTCTGAAAAATTCCCTGTGACATCTGAGCTCAAAGGTCACCGAAGCTGGTGTCATTGCCTTCACCTGGTAAGTTTGTAGACTTTTGTTCTTCCTAGAAGGGAACAATGAACCCATGATTCTGTAGGGCAGTGATCATCAACTGGCGGCCCGGGGGCCAAACCCGGCACACCACACCATCCAATGTGGCCCACGACTGGATTCCAAAATTGGTGGACCGTGGTCAGTGATTCCCAAAGGGGTACGCGGGCACATTGCAGGGGCTACGTGAAAACCAGTGGCGATTGCTCTATGGCTGCAAGGGGAGCCCGGCTTCCACTAAAATTAAAGAACAAGAAGAAAAAAAACGGTGAAATAATTGACCGCTGTGTGTACATTTCACTGACTAAATTTCCGCTAGAACACGTTCATCTTTTGTTTAGAATCAGCTGCTTATCACAGGAAACTGACACAACTGTTTTCTCATTCATCCCCAGCTTCACAGTGTTTAACGGACGCTTCTCTGGGGGGTCTATGGGGCAGTGGGCGGGGTGTAACGCTCGGCTTCTGCATTATGATTGGATGATCTGTGTGAGGCTAAATCTTTTTTCAATTGACAGCAAAATGAGCGAATCATTGATCTTAAAGTATAAACATCCACCGGAGTATTTTCCAAGAGTTCATTCCTGTTCTAAACTGATCCAGATGCTGTTTTCCAAACCGCCTACTACACTAGCGATGCCTATGACTTTGTCAGAAATTCAGTATGTAGTAGGCAGTATGCGAAAACTTGGTAGATCTGTAGTAAACTACAAGTTCCCGGATGACCTACTGATCCGGGAAAATTTCTCAGTATGCAACGGACCAGTCTACCTGGCGTACTGTTTCCCACAATGCACGGCGCTAATGCAGTCTGTCAATTTGGGGGCGCTCAGGTTGAGGTGATTTACTGACACCTACTGGAATAAATCAGCTCTACTACAGAACAACAAAAATGTGAAACGGTCCCAGAGATAAAAGTGAAGTGACAGGAAAGAAACAGCGGTAAATCTGCTCACTTCATCATGAAAGAGCTGTTTACTTTAACCAAATTCATAAAAGCCCGTGAATCATTCATCACTTTTTTTTTTTTCAACTAACAGCCTACGTGGGTAATGAGGACGCAGTTTTTCCACCAGCTGTAAAAATAAAGAGTCAGTTGGTTTCAGATATATTTTCAGTACACGGTAACTTTTGGTGCAAGAGTAAAAATCAAATATGGCGATTTGGCTGTTATAAACTTTTATCCCTTTACAAATTTGATAAAATCGGGACTCTAACCTCTCCCTAAAAATTACATGACATTACTACATTACTACATGTCAAAGTAGTACTACTTTGACATGTAGTATGTAGTAGGCAGTTTGGAAAACAGCCAGAGACTTTACTGACCACCAGCGACTTTGTCTTTGTTAAAAATGACTAGAAAATGGAAGAAGGGTAGAATTTACGTAGAAAGAGCAGCAGCCACTGGTGAAAACATTTGAGAATTTATTTCAAACTCGGGAGTACTGAGATAAGCCAGCCAACAAAATAGTATGTGAACTACAACTAGATTCCCCAGGGGGAAATAACTTGTGGCACTGAAATCCATACAGCTGCTCACCTGCAGCCAGGTAAATATGGAGAAATGGTTGAAATATGGGGGTTCAGGGAAGCTGCTGAGAAACACAAGAAAGAGACCAAAGCTTTTTAAAGTTTAAATGTCTGTTTCAAGAGCACTTATTCAACAGAGCTCCCGCTTTTTGATGGCTAATATTACAAGAATTATATATAACTAAGGCAGGTTGATCACTTTGATTTTTTTTATTTATTTATTTTTATTTCTGATTTATTTTTTTAATGCAAAATATTCATTTTTATATTTGATTTGAGTGAAAAAGAAGAATATGCTAGATAATTAAAGGATCAAAGTAAGTGGATAAAAAAGATTTTTAGTTTGTAATCAGTTGTGTTGTATTCTGCTTTTGAAAAATCATCAACTGGCATCTGTGAGGGGGTACTCATGCTGTGACAGGCTAAGGGGGTACAGGAAGGAAAAAAGGTTGGGAACCACAGGTATAGGTGATGGAAGCCTGACTCATAAAGGCTAAAAATGCCTCTAGTTTTGTTATAAAAGGGAAAAATAAGAACATAATCATCAAATTATAATGTTATGCCAAAGTTTGATTTTTATTTAATTTCTTTTTGAGGATCCGGCCCCCATGGTGACTGTCTGGTCAAATTCTGGCCCTCTGATAAATAAGGTTGGTGACCCCTGCTGTTGGGTATTAAACTCCCCTGACAGAATGTAAGTTACTCTCAATGACCCTGACTCATCTCACTTTTGGTTGTGAATATGTTGTGACAGTAACAGAGACCCGAGTGTGGCTTGAAACAGCTCCTCAAAAAGGAGCAAGAGTACCCTCTAGTGGCCAAAAAGAAGAACACTATCTTTGTTGCCTGTTAAAAATCCAAATCTGTGAATATCTTTCTTAGATAATTTTCCAGAACCTCTGCTGGAAAAGCAACTGGCACCTTCAGTATTCAGAATAAATGCCTCTGTGTTATAATACCAGCCTTTTCAGAATGTCTTTATTGCCAGTGTTGTAATGTAGCAAAGTACAAATACTTTCGTCACCCTATTTAAAATAATGACCTAAGTCATATTTTCAAGTTTTTGGGAAAACACAAAAAACTCATTCAAATTCAGAGCATATGATATTTATTAATCATTTTAAACAAAAAGGCCTTGACAGTGGATGACTGTTGACGCACATAGATTGTTGTGTGTCCATAATGTAACATTAAAGAATAAACTGACTTAGGCCAAAATCCAAACATTCGACTGTGACTTCGGCAACTTTAAACCTGGCATGAACTGTCTTTGAATTCAACAATGCAAACTCAAAATTGAAATTTCCCTGAGTTATGTTAATCAAATGTAAGGTAAATCAATTTGTTACAGGAGGCAGTCTCTATCCTCACTTCTCCAGGTCTTCTTTGCTTTTTTTTATTGAACTTAACCCATATCAAACATCTATTTTTGACAACTTTTTGAAACCTGAGTATTAACTGTTCTTTAAATCCAAAAAGCAAAGTCAACACTGAGGAAGCATGCCCCTCTCCTTACTTCTCCAGCTTCTTTGCTGGTTCTATTCAGTTTATCCACTGAATCTTTATTCTCAGTTATCTTTGATTTGCCTAACTATGAGGCAAAATCTCAAAGAAGTAATGACACTCAATGGGCATCACATGTTTCATGGACTGAAGGTCCTGAAACTTCCTCTCTTTGATTGGCAGTGCTTGCCGGAACATTCTGACTCATGCCATCGGCTCACTTGGCACCTGTATCCTCTGTGGCAGTGCATCCCACTCAGAGTTGTCAGAAAAGGATAGCTTGTACTGGACATTGCCATCAGGGCTGAACTGAAGAGCCTGCAGATCATGTACAGTCGGGTCACCTGCTTTTTTGCCTGGTCTGATACTTGAGAAGTATGAGCCATTGAGTTTCATGATTTCATAATGTTTGACCACCTACACTTGGTAGGGTTTTGGTTTGAGTCTTGCAGTCTGGGGGATGATCGTGTAGTCTCTCGGGGTGATGATGTCTCCTGTCATTTTGCGCTCAATGGTACTGTGCATGCTGTCGCATTCCATCTGTGTGTGGCCAGCGAAAAGGTACTTTTGTGTTATGAGAACGCCATGTTTTCTGGAAAGCTCAGAATATGCGTTTGCCACAGTTACATTCCGGTTCTGATAACTGCAGCCATCGCTCCAGGCTACTATCTCCTTGACTTCAGGATTTTCTTTGATCACTCTTTCAAAATGGTGATACTGAAGGTGTGCAAAATCATTGCTGCTGAGGTCGCCCTCTGACTCATCCCAGATGTAGCAGTACCCTTCCTTTGAACGCAAATCGAAGAGGGTAAAGTTGTGGACCTGCAGTTTTGTTTTGTCATACAGGCAGCTGGCTTGGGTTTGTGGACACAGCAGCACAGCTTGCAAGTCCATTGTCCATACAGATTTCTCTTTGTTTGCAGACTCCTTATCACTGGATTTCTCTTTTCTTGCTTCATCCTTTTTGTTCACATGTGCATCATATTCAGCCCTACTGATATTCCCATGCTTGAATGACACACAAACATCACACTGATCCTTCCTCAGAATGAATACAGAATATTTTTCTTCATGGAACACATTTCTGAAGTGGTACTCACTCACAGCCCTCACTCCAGCACTTACAGCTGCCTGTTGGTATTCCCGGTGTAACTGAGCGATGGTTGTACCTGGGTATAGGAACTTCTTGTCTTTGTAGGCTGTTATGTTTCTGCAGTAGTGTGAATCAACCGTAGGCAGCTCCTTCAACGAGTCCTTAAGAAAATCAGTGACATTGGTTTCCACTTTTGCATGCTTTCCACTTTTTGGGCCAGATTTGGTTGATGGGGCTGCTGCTTGTTTGTCAGGGCCTTCATCAGGATCTTTGTCAGAGTCTTTGTTCAGCCAGTGTGTGATGGTTCTTTCAGGGAGACCAAGTGTAGATGCAAAAAGTGCCTTGCACACTTTGAGACTTGTTCCATCCTGAAGTTTCAGCTGGTAGCTAAATGTTGAATTGCGCCTGGATCCTTCTGCAACTTTCTTTTGCTTAATTGCAACCTTTTTGACTAACGTGGTAACGTATAGCTTCCTTTCTTCCCACATTCCCATTGACCAAACTCTCAAATATCCACTGCCTCTCCTCTTCTGTAATGGTTTGGCAGCCTCGAGTCTTGATTCTTGAACAGAACTTTGAATTGCACGGAGGACCCAGACCCTTCGCTGTCATTTCCTTGCCACCTTTGGACTTGTATGGCATGGTGTTTGTATTTCCTGCTTTTGTTCACGTTCATATTCACGTTCCTCCAAAGATGGCGTTGACACCCAAAATGCAACTGAACATGGAGTCACATTCACCTTCTTTATATGGTGGGGACAAGTGAGGGCTGGGACCAAAAACAAAATAAAACAAAACAAAACAAAACACAATTTCGTACATTGTCCAACTGCTCAAAGTCAAGAGTCCAAGAGGCTCCAAAATGAAAAACAAAAGGTTGAATCACAAGTAAGCACACATAACAATCAGTCATTGAACTAAACTGATGACAGCCCTGCCATCTCTTCCATCTCCACTTTCCTTCTCTCTGTGGCGTTTGCGATGCCATTGGCTGTGTGTGAACCTCTGAACTCGTGTACATGTAACACTGCCCTTCAATGTAAAGTCAGTGTCTATCCACTACACAGACAAACTTAACAAGGAGAGCAGACGATGGTCTGAGCCTCAGGTGTTTGTGGTGAAGCTAACAGCACTCGCCTTGTTGGGTGAGGTGTGGCACTTCAAAGACGACTAATTAACTTGAAACCTGACGTAAAGTGACATAAAGTTCACATGAACAGAAGTCTGGTTTCTCTCACACTCATCACTACCTGTGTCACCACATGCATTCACTCATTCATGACTTTTGTTCACCTGTAAATACAGAAACACAGCATGGAGCTTAGTGTAGCTGCTTCATGCAGTTCATCTTGGTCTGAAGGTCCACACGTGCACCCGTGTACCATAAAGACCCCTAAGCTGCTCCAAAATGTCTGTGTGAGCCGTACTCACTTTAACCACCAATAATACACCAAAAACATTACATATGCTGCTGTACTTGAATATTTTACATTAAACTGCTGAACAAGATTACATGCAAAACAACAAAAATTAAA
>RPOG01009533.1:0-11545 GCA_008086565.1 Thalassoma bifasciatum | reverse complement strand
GAATGTTTGTCTTCACTGGGACAGCAGAGCAACCACTGTCTGCTCCAGTCTGAGCCAGTCCCTCCTCAACACTTTGTCCTGCATCGATTCACTCAGGTGAGAAGCTTCTAGTTGATTTAACAGACTTGCAGGGGGGAGAACCAACCTCACTGAGCAGAGAGAAACGCAGCTCTTTTCCAAATGATGACCTGTAAATCATATTATATTTGGTAGGGTTGAACCAAATGTAGTTTTATATTGAGGAAAATTATTTGTACTGCCACAGCATTCATAGATCTGTTTTTTCCTCATTCAGCTTCAGGACGAATGATAAAGGTCCAGGACTGCAGAACGAGAAGCAGAGGGACAGGAAACTGAAGGAGATGAAACAGAAACTGTTTCTGGATTTATGTCTGAAAGCAGCACTCAACAAAGAACAGAACATTCAAAACGTACTGAAGAAGTTAATGTCATTGTTCTCAGTTTACAACGAGCAGGAGTTCATCCTTGATTTTTATCAACACATCAAGAGTTCAGGGTTTCTAAGTGATATTCCAAAACTCACACTCAGGTCAATTTTAGAGTTTACACCTACTGAGTGGAGCATAAACCTCTCAGAGATAAAGACCTCCATCCTCCTGGAAGTGCTGAAGCTCCAACCAGAGAAGAAACCTGTGGAGCTGTGGGGCTGTTCAGATGAAGAGAGTGAAGTGAGGACTTTGCTGCAGTGTCTGCCTTATATCTCACAGCTCAGGTAAATGAAGACTTCTTCACACACCAGTGTTCACCTGTTGAGGTTTGATTCTCCACCTCTATTAGTTCACTGTGACATTTAAGGTGAAGGCAACATGAAAAACTTTTGGGGAACAAGTTTTTACATCAGAGAGATGGTAAATGAGGCTCATTGTTAAATCCCAGGAGGATCTGCAGCTTACTTTGAAACCATTAAAACAAACAAATAAATTATATATGACGTGAACAATTGGACATGAAACAAGATCCAACTCTGTTTTGAAACATAAGGATGAAGCTCTCAGTCTGTGACATAGTTTAAAGCTGTGATACTCAGCAGTGAGGCAGGCTTTCAACTGTTTATTTAGGCATATGATTATTTTTAACCTTATTTAAACTTTCCCAGAATTTATATTCAAATAACTTCAGTGAACAAAATTTCAAAACACTAAATCATTACTGTTGAAGCAGAAATTTGTTTGTTTTATATATACATACATACATTTTGAGAAAAAAGACAAAAGTGTGAGATAAAAAGCCAACATTTTCAGATAAAACCTCAATATTTTGAAATAAAGACAATATTTGAAAAACAGTAGAAATTTTGATAGAAAAAGCCAAAATTTCAAGTGAAAATTATGAGGAATAAAGACAACATTATTAAATAAAAGGCAACATTTTGAGAATTTTTTTTTTAGATAAATTGTCTAATTTCTTTAAACTTTCCTTAAAATAAAATTATTTTATGTCTAAACTGGACTTTTTTAATCATATTGATATTTATAACGTCTGAAAAACTAAAAGAGCTATCTTTGACTCTCAACTTTTAAAAATGATGTAGTGCAAAATATCCTCAATTGTGTTAAGTGAAAAAAAGATAAAATACAAAACAATTTAAAAAAGACGAAGTTGAAAAAGACATAATAAAAAAAAATACTCAAAACAAAATTCAACAGGAAAAAGGATCTTTTCAAACAGTTTTACACTCAAAGGATGTGTGTTAAACAAGTGACAACAGATTCTGGGTCAGTCAGGAGCAACATAAATTGCAGCTTTGGTGATCACATGATCATGATGTCTGAAATTGCGATTTCGATCAGAAAACCATCAATTGTTTAGCCCTACCCCCTAATAATTAAAATATCCATCTTCTCCTGTCTTCACTAGCTCCCTTTTTCTGAAAATCTCTCCTTCAGCAGCTGTTTTGAAATCAAGCAGGCATTGACGTCACCACCGGAGACGCACACACCAGAACAAAGTGACACAACCACGTCTGCCCCCCCCCCCCCCCCCCCCCCCCCCCCCCCCCTCCTGTAGCTTCCTGTGAGAAACTACACAGTCAATATAAAATATGTATAAACCTCCTCGTGTGCACTAGATATGAGCTGCACAGCAGAATCAGCCGGTCTTCTGTGTTCTTCTGATAAAATGACAGTTCAGGACTCAATTGAGATTTACTTTGATTGTGGACATAATCGTGCAGATAAAACTGCTTTGATTGTGCACCATCACTGTTACACTGTCTCAGAAATTCAACACAGTTGTTTAAGTCTTTTCATCTGCACAAGGGATAAACCTGTGAAGTAATGAAAGAGCCGTGATATCACTTTAATTCTGTGTCTTAGTTCACCTTCTATTTTGCTGCTAACATCATCACAATGTGCTCACACTGTCAGCTCTACAAAGATGAACATTCATGAAGGAGACTCTATATGGATCCTGCTGTTTTGCTCATATGAGAGACACAATCCACGTCTGCTCTCTGTTAGTGGATCAGCTTTGTACACGCAATAGACTTACCCCGTGTTTTTCCACAGAAAACGGAGGTAGATAGAAGTGACCATTACGCTGAGACTTCTCAGCTTCCCCAAAAATGTACAAAAAAAGTGGTGAAATATGTTCTGCTGTGTGTTTATTTCATGTAGTAAATATACACAAGGACGCGTTCATCTCTCGTTCTGGTTCAGCTACTTATTGCAGGAAACCGACATGTCTTCCCTCTCATTCATCCCCACAGCTCCGCAGTGTTTTACACAGACGGACGCTCAGCGTCTCTGGGGCTCAGTACAGAAGCATAGAGTGGGTGGTTCCACTGCACGAAAACTGGACGGTCATTGGATAATTGCTGGGCTTTGTCCAGCTCATCAGACGCTCAGCGTCTCTGGGGGTCTATGGGGCAGTGGGCGAGCCGGACGCTCAGCTTCTGCATGATGATTGGATGATCTATCTGAGTCGAGTCGGCATAAGCACTTCCTGAAAGAGGCAGGGAGAGCTCGGCCTCGTTTGCATATTCAAATGCAGACGCTGAACAGCTCGCTGAGAGATGCCCCGGTAAAGAGGGATTTTCAGCACGTCTAAACTAGAGCCCAGGGGCGCGGATGGCCTGGTGGATATGGCTGCGCACCGTGGGGCATGCCCTCGGGCGGGCGGCCCGGGTTCGAGTCCGACCTGTGGCCGATTTCCCGCATGTCACTCCCCAATCTCTCTCCCCTTTCTGACGCTGTCCACTGTCCTCCTCTGTCAAGTAAAGGCACAAAAGCCAAAAAAAAAAAAAAACTTTAAACTAGAGCCCGACCGATACGGGATTTTTGGGGCAAAAAAAAAGCCGATATCCGATATATCGGCCGATATCCGATAAACTGGCCGATTTCAGATATATCGGCTGATACATGAAATAAGAACATTAATATACACAGGATTTATACTGTACATGAACACACATTGTTATAATACCCAAAGTGTGATTCAAGACAAAGGAGCAGAACCCAAAATTTAAAACAAGGAACTTTAATCATAAAACTGTCAACATTAAGACTGTAAACCAACTGATAAATAAGGTAAACTGTAAATACAGTGATAAATAAAATAGGCCAACTGTAAACAAACTGGTGGTGTTTTTAGTCTTGCTGGTGCTGGAGCCCTGGTACACAGATGTTACATCCAACACCTGACAGTCCTTAGAGAAGTGGCTCCACACTTTACTCTCCCTCTCTGCCTGGGTAAAGAAAACATGTATTTAGTGCATTTTGGTAATAAGCACAGAATTTGACTGTAGTTGACAATTTTTANCCGATATCCGATAAACTGGCCGATTTCAGATATATCGGCTGATACATGAAATAAGAACATTAATATACACAGGATTTATACTGTACATGAACACACATTGTTATAATACCCAAAGTGTGATTCAAGACAAAGGAGCAGAACCCAAAATTTAAAACAAGGAACTTTAATCATAAAACTGTCAACATTAAGACTGTAAACCAACTGATAAATAAGGTAAACTGTAAATACAGTGATAAATAAAATAGGCCAACTGTAAACAAACTGGTGGTGTTTTTAGTCTTGCTGGTGCTGGAGCCCTGGTACACAGATGTTACATCCAACACCTGACAGTCCTTAGAGAAGTGGCTCCACACTTTACTCTCCCTCTCTGCCTGGGTAAAGAAAAC
The DNA here is from genome assembly GCA_008086565.1 of Thalassoma bifasciatum. Lineage (NCBI taxonomy): Eukaryota > Metazoa > Chordata > Actinopteri > Labriformes > Labridae > Thalassoma > Thalassoma bifasciatum. Next base: position 7,379 of record RPOG01009533.1, on the reverse strand, counting down.
ATGTATTTAGTGCATTTTGGTAATAAGCACAGAATTTGACTGTAGTTGACAATTTTTAAATAAAAAAAGTGGCTGCATTCAACTTAAAGTGAAAATACAGGAGCTAATGGGAGGTGTTTTAAACTAATACATTATGTATTTTTAAAAGGCTCATTCCCAAAAACATCTAAGCAATATCAACTAGTCATATTTACTAGTTTTTGAAAAGTTCCATCTTCCATTTAGTACAAGGAACTGAACTAGAATTAGGTAATATTGTAGCTGCTTTCTAAATAGCAATAAATAAAATCAGTACAAAATTATTCTCAAATTAATGGTGGACATGGGAGTTAACAGTTACATATATCGTTGTTTAATAAAGATGCAACTTACACGACGTTAAAACACCGTATTATAGTGTTTTATTAGATAATGGCTGACCGATGTATTGACAGGAGCGTTTATCACTGTTTATTTCACAAAAAAGCAACTTACACAACGTTAAAACACCATTTTATGGACTTATAATAGATAATAGTGGACTTGTGAATTAAAAGGAGCGTTTGTCATCGTTTATTTCACAAAAAAGTAACTTACACAGTGTAAAAACGCTGTAATGTTCTCTCTAAAACTTCCGTGAACAAACATGTCCTGACATGTCTTAGCAGCGTGTTTCCTCCAGAACGTTTTTGTGATGGAGCACTAAAGTTTAGAGTTCTATTGTTTACAAAGTCACAGCTTACCATGGAGTAAGTAAATAGTTGTTTCTGTCGCCGTTACTTCTGTCCTCTCCTCCTGCAGCAGCAGGGGCCAGAGGCTCGGGCAGAGAGCAGCATGCAGACAGATATAAACACGGGGGTAGCAACGACAGCTTCTCCACACAGAAAAAAAATTGTATATATCAGCTACATAATGGCCGATGTTGATTAATGGCCGATGTTGAATAATCAGTGACACGCTATAATCGGCCCGATTAATCGGCCACCGATAAATCAGTCGGGCTGTAGTCTAAACTCATGATCCAAGTTCTTTTTTTTTTTGTCAGAAAAAACAGCCACATTAACGACTTTGGGACATCAGACTTCTGCATCATATGACTTTTAACTGTTTTCAAAAGTATAATATGGCACCTTTAATTCATGTCTTGTGTGTTAATTTGTAAAAGCCTATGACTTGTTCAGCTTGTTTCCTATGAACCTTTTAATTTAATTTTTAATTTACTTCTCATTGTTAACAGTTTTCGTATTCTTGCCAACATGGCCCTGGTATTCCTGAAATGTTCCTATGTCCGATTTTGATAAATATCATTATGAATAATGTTACTTACAATAAGTAGACATTATTGAAACCGAACAAAAGCAGCACCTGAGCTTTTGATCTGTCATTGATTCAACTCCGATTTGAGAGGGCAGTCATAAAGTCTGGTGTCTGTAGGTTTAGATGTGATGGATGGATCAGTTTTTGTGTGAAGATTTCTTTTGGTCCTCCTGCTGCTTCATCAGCTGTATCCCAGTTTATCAAAGTATCTGTGGATGCAGAGGTGAGGATACAGCTCTGAGGATGAACTAAAGTCATCAAACATGTTCTGAAGATCTTCATTTGGTCTCAGGCATCAATCCTCTACATTTAATGGACTTGGTTCAGAGTCATTTGACTTTGAGATTGAGTAGATGAACTGTTCTCTGCTCACAAACAGGTATTTGTGAGCTTTTAGTAGAAACACTCCATCAGTAAGACATGTCTCCTTTTCTGCTGTTAACATCACACCATGACAAACATCTCATCTTCTCTTTCAGTTTCTGGTCTGTAAATGAAGTCCAGTTGTGTGGGAGACTGTTCAGTGCAGCAGCAGAGAGAGATCAGCAGACAGGAGAGAAAACACTGGAGCTGTTAACATCACTGTGCTCACATCAAGGGTTTCTCCATCAATACCCTGATGAACCTGAAGATGATGACCTCAGTTCTTCTTTTTTCCTGGATCTTTACTCCTACATGAAGACCTATGAGACTGAAACAGGCCGGAGTCTCCTTCCATCTCTACAGTCAGTTTTAAAGTCAAATCCTCCTTCAGTCTGGATCATAAACCTCTCAAAGAGAAAGACCTCCATCCTCCTGGAAGTGCTGAAACTCCAACCAGAGAAGAAACCTGTGAAGCTGAGGGTCTGTTCATATAAAAAGAGTGAAGTGAAGACTTTGCTGCAGTGTCTGCCTTATATCTCACAGCTCAGGTAAATGAAGACTTCTTCACACACCAGTGTTCACCTGTTGAGGATTGATTCTCCGTATCAGTCAGCTCACTGTGATGTTCAAAGTGAAGTCAACATGAAAAACTTTGAAAGAATTTTTTGTTTCACTAGAAAGATAAAGAAAATCCCAGGAGGATCTGCAGTTTAATTTGAAACCAATAAGACAAACAGATAAAACATGAATGACATGAACAATCAGACATGAACCAGTGTCCAACTCTGTTTTGATAAATAAAGAAGCAGATCTCAGTCTGTGCCACAGTTTAAAGCTGTGATTCTCAGCAGTGAAACAGGCTCTAAACTGTTTATTTAGACATGTGATGATTTTTAACCTTATTTAAACTGTCCTGGAATTTATATTGAAATAACTTCAGTGAACAAATTTTAAAATTCCCAATCAATACTGAAGCAGAAATCTGATCATATTTTATATTCATACATTTTCTCTAGATAAAGTTTTTTTCTTCCATTTGTACAAGCTCTCGACATTCTAGGCATATTTTGAATAAACCTTTGAATTATTAGAATTATTTTATTTTCTTATACTCATTGTTTACAGTTTTCTGATCCTGACATCATGGCCCCGATATTTCTAAATGTACCAGTGTCTGATTTTGATAAATATCACTATGAAGAAGGTAAACATTTTCAACAAGGAGACATTATATAAACTCAATAAAGCAGCACCTGAGCTCTTGATNAACTCCGATTTGAGAGGGCAGTCATAAAGTCTGGTGTCTGTAGGTTTAGATGTGATGGATGGATCAGTTTTTGTGTGAAGATTTCTTTTGGTCCTCCTGCTGCTTCATGAGCTGTATCCCAGTTTATCAAAGTATCTGTGGATGCAGAGGTGAGGATACAGCTCTGAGGATGAACTAAAGTCATCAAACATGTTCTGAAGATCTTCATTTGGTCTCAGGCATCAATCCTCTACATTTAATGGACTTGGTTCAGAGTCATTTGACTTTGAGATTGAGTAGATGAACTGTTCTCTGCTCACAAACAGGTATTTGTGAGCTTTTAGTAGAAACACTCCATCAGTAAGACATGGTTCCTTTTCTGCTGTTAACATCACATCATGACAAACATCTCATCTTCTCTTTCAGATTCTGTGACCGGTCTGTAAATAAAGTCCAGTTGTGTGGGAGACTGTTCAGTGCAGCAGCAGAGAGAGATCAGCAGACAGGAGAGAAAACACTGGAGCTGTTAACATCACTGTGCTCACATCAAGGGTTTCTCCATCAAGACTCTGATGAGCTCAGGTCTTCTTTTTTCCTGGATCTTTGCTCCTACATGAAGACCTATGAGACTGAAACAGGCCTGAGTCTCCTTCCATCTCTTCAGTCAGTTTTAAAGTCAAATCCTCCTTCAGTCTGGATCATAAACCTCTCAGAGAGAAAGACCTCCATCCTCCTGGAAGTGCTGAAACTCCAACCAGAGAAGAAACCTGTGGAGCTGAGGGACTGTTCAGATGAAGAGAGTGAAGTGAGGACTTTCCTGCAGTGTCTGCCTTATATCTCACAGCTCAGGTAAATGAAGACTTCTTCACACACCAGTGTTCACCTGTTGAGGTTTGATTCTCCGTATCAGTCAGCTCACTGTGATGTTCAAAGTGAAGTCAACATGAAAAACTTTGAAAGAATTTTTTGTTTTACTAGAAAGATAAAGAAAATCCCAGGAGGATCTGCAGTTTAATTCGAAACCAATAAGACAAACAGATAAAACATGAATGACATGAACAATCAGACATGAACCAGTGTCCAACTCTGTTTTGATAAATAAGGAAGCAGATCTCAGTCTGTGCCACAGTTTAAAGCTGTGATTCTCAGCAGTGAAACAGGCTCTAAACTGTTTATTTAGACATGTGATGATTTTTAACCTTATTTAAACTGTCCTGGAATTTATAATGAAATAACTTCAGTGAACAAAATTTCAAAATTCCCAATCAATACTGAAGCAGAAATCTGATCAGAATTTTATATTCATACATTTTCTCTAGATAAAGTTGTTGTTTTTTTTCCATTTGTACAAGCTCTCGACAGTCTAGGCATATTTTGAATAAACCTTTCAATTATAGGAATTAATATATTTTCTTATACTCATTGTTTACAGTTTTCTGATCCTGACATCATGGCCCTGATATTTCTTAATGTACCAGTGTCTGATTTTGATAAATATCACTATGAAGAAGGTAAAAATGTTCAACAAGGAGACATTATATAAACTCAATAAAGCAGCACCTGAGCTTTTGATGTGTCATTGATTTAACTCCGATTTGAGAGGGCAGTCATAAAGTCTGGTGTCTGTAGGTTTAGATGTGATGGATGGATCAGTTTTTGTGTGAAGATTTCTTTTGGTCCTCCTGCTGCTTCATGAGCTGTATCCCAGTTTATCAAAGTATCTGTGGATGCAGAGGTGAGGATACAGCTCTGAAGATGAACTAAAGTCATCAAACATGTTCTGAAGATCTTCATTTGGTCTCAGGCATCAATCCTCTACATTTAATGGACTTGGTTCAGAGTCATTTGACTTTGAGATTGAGTAGATGAACTGTTCTCTGCTCACAAACAGGTATTTGTGAGCTTTTAGTAGAAACACTCCATCAGTAAGACATGTCTCCTTTTCTGCTGTTAACATCACATCATGACAAACATCTCATCTTCTCTTTCAGTTTCAATGACTGGTCTGTAAATGAAGTCCAGTTGTGTGGGAGACTGTTCAGTGCAGCAGCAGAGAGAGATCAGCAGACAGGAGAGAAAACACTGGAGCTGTTAACATCACTGTGCTCACATCAAGAGTTTCTCCATCAAGACTCTGATGAGAAAAAGTCTTCTTTTTTCCTTTATCTTTGCTCCTACATGAAGACCTATGAGACTGAAACAGGCCTGAGTCTCCTTCCATCTCTACAGTCAGTTTTAAAGTCAACTCCTCCTTCAGTCTGGACCATAAAACTCTCAGAAAGAAGAATCTCCATCCTCCTGGAAGTGCTGAAACTCCAACCAGAGAAGAAACCTGTGGAGCTGAGGGGCCGTTCATATAAAAAGAGTGAAGTGAAGACTTTGCTGCAGTGTCTGCCTTATATCTCACAGCTCAGGTAAATGAAGACTTCTTCACACACCAGTGTTCACCTGTTGAGGTTTGATTCTCCGTATCAGTCAGCTCACTGTGGTGTTCAAAGTGAAGTCAACATGAAAAACTTTGAAAGAATTTTTTGTTTCACTAGAAAGATAAAGAAAATCCCAGGAGGATCTGCAGTTTAATTTGAAACCAATAAGACAAACAGATAAAACATGAATGACATGAACAATCAGACATGAAACAGTGTCCAACTCTGTTTTGATAAATAAGGAAGCAGATCTCAGTCTGTGCCACAGTTTAAAGCTGTGATTCTCAGCAGTGAAACAGGCTCTAAACTGTTTATTTAGACATGTGATGATTTTTAACCTTATTAAAACTGTCCTGGAATTTATATTGAAATAACTTCAGTGAACAAAATTTCAAAAGTACCAATCAATACTGAAGCAGAAATCTGATCATATTTTATATATATATTTTTTTTGGCCTTTGTACCTTTATTGGATAGAGGAGAGAAGACAGTGGATAGAGTTGGAAAGGGGAGAGAGTGGGGAGTGACATGTGGGAAACAGGCCACAGGTCAGATTTGAACCCAGGCCATCTGCTCCAGGGTGAACATCATGGTGCGTGGCCTAATCCACTAGGCCATCTGCACCCCTCATATTTTATCTTTATACATTTTCTCTAAATAAAGTTGTTAATATCTTTTTCGTTTGTACAAGCTCTCGACATTGTAGGCATATTTTGAAAAAACCTCTGAATTATTAGAATTATTATATTTTCTTATACTCATTGTTTACAGTTTTCTGATCCTGACATCATGGCCCTGATATTTCTAAATGTACCAGTGTGTGATTTTGATAAATATCACCATGAAGAAGGTAAACATTTTCAACAAGGAGACATTATATAAACTCAATAAAGCAGCACCTGAGCTCTTGATGTGTCATTGATTTAACTCCGATTTGAGAGGGCAGTCATAAAGTCTGGTGTCTGTAGGTTTAGATGTGATGGATGGATCAGTTTTTGTGTGAAGATTTCTTTTGGTCCTCCTGCTGCTTCATGAGCTGTATCCCAGTTTATCAAAGTATCTGTGGATGCAGAGGTGAGGATACAGCTCTGAGGATGAACTAAAGTCATCAAACATGTTCTGAAGATCTTCATTTGGTCTCAGGCATCAATCCTCTACATTTAATGGACTTGGTTCAGAGTCATTTGACTTTGAGATTGAGTAGATGAACTGTTCTCTGCTCACAAACAGGTATTTGTGAGCTTTTAGTAGAAACACTCCATCAGTAAGACATGTCTCCTTTTCTGCTGTTAACATCACATCATGACAAACATCTCATCTTCTCTTTCAGTTTCTGTTTCTGGTCTGTAAATAAAGTCCAGTTGTGTGGGAGACGGTTCAGTGCAGCAGCAGAGAGAGATCAGCAGACAGGAGAGAAAACACTGGAGCTGTTAACATCACTGTGCTCACATCAAGGGTTTCTCCATCAATACTCTGATGAGCTCAGTTCTTCTTTTTTGCTGGATCTTTACTCCTACATGAAGACCTATGAGACTGAAACAGGCCTGAGTCTCCTTCCATCTCTACAGTCAGTTTTAAAGTCAAATCCTTCAGTCTGGATCATAAACCTCTCAGAGAGAAAGACCTCCATCCTCCTGGAAGTGCTGAAACTCCAACCAGAGAAGAAACCTGTGAAGCTGAGGGACTGTTCAGATGAAGAGAGTGAAGTGAGGACTTTCCTGCAGTGTCTGCCTTATATCTCACAGCTCAGGTAAATGAAGACTTCTTCACACACCAGTGTTCACCTGTTGAGGTTTGATTCTCCGTATCAGTCAGCTCACTGTGATGTTCAAAGTGAAGTCAACATGACAAAACTTTGAAAGAATTTTTTGTTTCACTAGAAAGATAAAGAAAATCCCAGGAGGATCTGCAGTTTAATTTGAAACCAATAAGACAAACAGATAAAACATGAATGACATGAACAATCAGACATGAAACAGTGTCCAACTCTGTTTTGATAAATAAGGAAGCAGATCTCAGTCTGTGCCACAGTTTAAAGCTGTGATTCT
>RPOG01009532.1:0-11545 GCA_008086565.1 Thalassoma bifasciatum | reverse complement strand
CCTGGACCATGAGGTAAGCCATCATGACGTCTGGAGTGTGGATCAAAAAAGCCATACCTTCCTTGATGGTCTTGGAAAACAGCAATGCACACAGAACTCATTATCAGCAAGGCGTAGTTCACCTCTGATGACAGACATTCAAGGCTCTCTGCAAGGCTGAGGACTGGGTGGTCACCTTGGTCAGTGGAAGCTGCAAAGACACCATACATGGATTCACATTTTGTCATAATATGATGCTGTGAGGAGCCCAAAATAACCTCTGGAATTTCTTCTGTGTTCAAAAATGTGTGAACTTTACGTCCATCAACAATTAACTGATTCAGAGTGAGTGCATACATAGCATGACCTCTGTCCAATACAAGATCAAGATCTGCTCTTTGAAGATGTTGTAATTCATGTAGAAAAGCTAAAAAGGTTGCGCAATTGCATGTGCAGGAACTGTTTTTGGAATCAGCATATTTAGGATGTTTTTGACTGCGGGATGCTAACACACATGTCACATTTGCAGGCTCAGGAAAATGAGTATCTCTGTTGTTGGTAATATCAGAACTCACCACTTTCTCAGCTTGTATTGAGTGTTGAGACTCACCAAAGTTTTGCCAGCGCACTTTCTGAGCTTGAGATCTTTTACCTTTTCTGGGCATGGTAACTGGGGATCAGCTGAAATGAGAGTTTGAAAGATTCCAAGTGATACAACACAATGTCAAAGTGAAATTTCAAGGTGCTTTGACAGTTCTGTCAAGGTTTGTTGCGGTCAGCCAGCAAGGTTCTTTCAGAAGGTTTTTCAAGGTTTCAGGTTTTTCAAAAGGTTTTCAAGGTTTCAAGTGTTTTGGGGGGCTTGGCTCACTTGCGCAAGCGTGATGAAATACAGGGAGAGAGAAAATTCAGCAGAGAGAACAGACAGAGCAGGACGGCTTGGACTTAGGTACTTCCTCAAGTCCGGTGAAATACAGACAGAGAATTTAGAAGAAAGAACAGACAGAGCAGAACAGATCAAGGTTTCAGGTGCTTTGGGGGGCTTGGCTCACTTGCGCAAGCGTGATGAAATACAGGGAGAGAGAAAATTCAGCAGAGAGAACAGACAGAGCAGGACGGCTTGGAATTAGGTACTTCCTCAAGCCCGGTTAAGGGGTCGGCTGGACTACGTCACGAGCCACAGGGTGAAACACAGACTGAAAGAAGACAGAGACAACAGGTGGATCAGTAAAGGACAGAAGATAAAGGGTCTTGGGTTTGATTGGAGTTAGGGCTTCCTCTTCTGGAGAATGAGTTACAAGAAAGGAAAATGTAATTAATACAAAGAAAGCTTTTTCTCAGTCAGCTAATCTCAATATGTGAAGCAGTGTCATCGTGAACATGCTCATAGCATACACTGTAGCCAGCGTTCACAAAGTTGTACATCATAGTGACAAGCATGTTCCAAAATATGTTGATAACGGTTTCTTAAGTCTCTGAATCCCAAACCCACAGGTAGGGGCCAAAAGAACACTTATCTTTAAATGACTGGCATTAACAAACCGAACTACAGCTGGTCTGTCAACAGCCAGGCGCCATATTCTGTCATGTATGTGTGTTATGAATGGCAGAAGCACTGGAAAACTTCTTTATTTCCAATATAAAATTACTGATGACATATTTTGTTGATTGATTCATATAGTATTTAAATACTTCATTTCACACTTTTAGTTCTCTATAGGAGCAGAACCCATGAATTAATTAAATAAACAGTAAAATAAGTAGATNATGCTCATAGCATACACTGTAGCCAGCGTTCACAAAGTTGTACATCATAGTGACAAGCATGTTCCAAAATATGTTGATAACGGTTTCTTAAGTCTCTGAATCCCAAACCCACAGGTAGGGGCCAAAAGAACACTTATCTTTAAATGACTGGCATTAACAAACCGAACTACAGCTGGTCTGTCAACAGCCAGGCGCCATATTCTGTCATGTATGTGTGTTATGAATGGCAGAAGCACTGGAAAACTTCTTTATTTCCAATATAAAATTACTGATGACATATTTTGTTGATTGATTCATATAGTATTTAAATACTTCATTTCACACTTTTAGTTCTCGATAGGAGCAGAACCCATGAATTAATTAAATAAACAGTAAAATAAGTAGATATGTTTTTAAATGGAATGAATGAACATTTTTAATAATTATTCAAAATTTAATTATTTATGAACTTAATAAATTACTTATTTATTTATTTATAACCCATTTTAAATACTTAATGAACATTTAAATAATTACTTAATTATTTACTCACATCCTTTATTTGATAAATTGCATGGTCATGTAATATATTTATTTATTTGAAATATCACATGTTTGATGGCACAATTAATTATTTAATAAATTACTCTATTATATATTTCACTATGGCACTGATTATACATCAATAATTAAGGAACGATACAAGAAAAAGAAAAGTTAGTATAACGTGATGACAATACAGTAACTTTCAGTAACAAAAAGTTTTAAAGCAGCAATTTTTTCAAAAGATAATTTCTTCTCTGACAAGGAACATAATTAGCACATCCAAGCAAATCAGATTTCAAGGGAACTGATCCAGGTCAGCAGTGATCCTCACACAGACACAGAATCTCTTAAACAATAGGAAATAAAAGGCTAATATTGGTTGGGTCCTTCATGATGAAATATTTTCCTGAGTCAACAACTATAATTACACCAGGGTTTTTTATTATTTCAAGTGAGTAAATGGACCACCTACCTATCAGCGACAGCTTCTGGATATCTTGCCTAGGAGAAGAAGCAATATATCAGTACAGTCATAGTCATAGCTACTTAGCAGAAAAACTTCTACAGGATTGTTTACATATTTAAATACTTTCACGTCTTCCTCATCTTTATGAAAGATGGAGCTAATCATGTTTACTTGGCTGTAGCTGGATACCTTGTGAATTCCTGGGGCAAATATTAAGATATTTTGTCTTAATTTTGTTTCATATCATAAATCTGGTTCTGAGAAATATCTAACTAAAGAATTCAGATTTTCTGTGAGTTCAGTGGAATAAATTTACATTGGTCAAAATATATGTTTTAACATTAGGAAAAGCAGCAATATGTTTTATTACTTTGACCCACTCATTTGTCAAGAGAAAAAAACAAGGCTATTTTTTTAAAGTTGGTGTGCTGTGTCCGAGACCTGTCTGAGCTGTGCTGTCAAACGGTCCAGTTTAAAGCTGTCATGTCGCGGTGCTCTGTGTGATTAACGACCTGTATCACCTGTTGCCTTGATGCGCGTGCCTAACGGAGTGTGTCAGTCTGTGACTGTTCTGACTGCACGAGACAGTAACGGTTAACACCGACACAAAATATTCAGAAATGACCGGAAAACGGTCACAGTGGCTTTCTCTCCCTCTGCGTGTGTGTGTGTGTTAATTGCTGTGAATGCAGCAAGGCATTCACAGCTTATGTTCTTCTATTTTCAAAAAGTTTATTCTTCTTTTTCTTTTTCTTCCGTTTTCCGCCCACTTTTTTGGATCGCTTCTTCTCCCACAAATTTCAACCGATTTTCACCGTTCAAACTTCAAAACGACCGGCTCATTCAGGACTGGTGCGCTATGACTTTTCAGACCGGTTTCACCAATACTTTCAGAGATATTTCATTTTTTTCACGATTTTCACACGCATAGAGAATGAATTGGATAAGGAATCATTCAGGGAATTTCTTCAGCCTCATTCAGACCCTTCTCATTCAGGCATACTTTCAGCCAGAAACTTCATTCTACCTGCAAAATGTTCAGCCATCGTTTGGCTTTCTTCAGTATATTTCAGCTTCTTTCTATCATTTATAGTTTCTTCACAAAACTCCTTCAAAGGTCATGAAGTTTTTCAGCCCTTGCAGCAGTTTAACATTGGTGTGTATGTGGTGGAATGTTCAAACTGTAGAGTGAGGATTTGAATTTTAGAGTGTGGACCAGGAGAGAAATCACCTGGAAACTTTTTGGATAAACAGGCCTAGGGGCCACAAATTTCACTCCACATACTCAAATTTGGGCTCAAAACGCACAGAAAGTCATCATCTGTCCCCATCTGCTCTAATGTTAATTTTTAAGGGATTTTCCGAGAGATGAAGAAAAAGTTACACTTTTTTAACTCACATTTCTGGTAAAACCTGTGGCTCAACAGACATGAAATTTACATCAATAGATACTTCTGGGCCTTGGGAATCTCATGGTACCTACAGATCAAAACACTGATGAAGAAAGATACTCAAGTGATTGTTTATCTGCATCACTGACCAACACACAGCACACCAGCACACCAAACATATACCCACACACAAACACACCAAACACACACACATACAGAGACACACTCTCTCTCTCTCTCTCATATACACACACACACACGCACACACAACACACACATCAGCACATTAACCATAGACACACACAAACACACACACTCACACACGCATACACACAAGCATATTAACCATGTACACACAAACACACACACACACACACACACACACACACACTTCACTGTCTCAAACATCTGATAATTCTGATAATTCCCACACAACTTCTAGGGATAAAAAATTCTTTCATTGTGATTCATTGATTTCCTTTCTTTTCCATTTATTCTTCAATTCACCCATTCATATTTTCATTTTGGACATTATTTCACATCCTTTCAGCCAAGTCTTCATGTTCATGTTCGTGAGTTCTCCTTCGACATTTTGCATTCAGCAGTTCAGCGCAAGCTTTTTCAAGATTCATTCCACCATTTTCAGATAAATTCAGTCATTCAGCATATTCAGGGTTCTGCATTAGCAGTTCAGCGCAAGCTGCTTCAGCTTCTGCATTCACAGCGCAATTTCTTCAGAAATTGCTTTTCTAGTTGTCTACAGCTCTACACAACATTCCTCCGTCTGGACGAGCAGAAAGTTGGCTGAATTTGACGTAGCATACATGAAGCTACTGAGTTCAACATGCGCAGACACAGGCACTTGAGTAAATAGAGGAGTAACAAAAAACTTTGAAACATTTTTCTACAATAAGTGTCAACAAATACTGCGCTCAGTAGTTTTAAAGCCAAACCAACCGAAACTTGGTCACTAACGGAAAATTAGCTCTGACGGTTGGTTGGCTAACTGACTAACTAACGGTTAGCTAACTAACAGTCGGGTAAAGTGAACTGATTTTTATGCTTTAAAATAGTTTGAAATGAAACTTCAGGAGATTGAAGGTTTTAAATACAGTTTTCATCCTTTCATGTTCAGTTTTGTCAGTCGTCATTACCGTTGTATCGTCACATCCATAACTTTGTGCTTTAACGGTCACGGAGCAACGGCAGAGATACGTACTCACCTTCAAAGACGAAGAGAAGAGTGACGAGCTGTCAGTCAAGCTGTCAGGAGAGCCTCTGGAGGTGCGTTCGGGAACACTCGGAAATTCTAGTGTTTAACATGAATGGCTTCAAAACTTTGGTAACTTAAACAGTAATAAAACTCTATTGTTTAATGAAGTATTGCGTAATGCCTTATAATTATGAGTTATGTTTTATGTAATTTTCTCTTCTATTAAGTGAAAGCCTGATTCTTATTAAGCATAAAATTCACTTAGTTTCTACTTCATTAACCACAAGAATGGAGAACCGCATGCATTTGCGTGAGTGTTTATTAGCTAGCCTATAGTGTGGAAAACTCGGTACTTATTAAAGGGTCTATGGTGGAAAAAGTCAGCGAGATTTCCGACTGTCATAAAATGCAACAACTGCGCTTAAAGAGCATATTGCAGGTTAAACACAACTTTGACTAAAATCATAGGAAAGATGTCCAAAAACAATGTTCTGAAGGAATTTTTGAAATTAGTGAACCACAGAGTTTGCTGGAGACGTTTGAGTTCGCTTTTTTTAACTTCCGCATTAAAAACCGGCATTGGGCTGTTACGTCATCCAGGGGGGAAACTGCTGAAAACTCCTCAGTTTAACGTGAACATGGATCAGACTGACACTGCTGTTAATGAAAAGGAGAAAATCTGCATTCCTATACATATGAGGCTCCTCAGGATTAATTACTACCCTGAATATTTTTCTAACTGAGTTTATACCTAACTTCGTGTAGTATCGGACATTTTATCTGTAATCTGTCTAGTAATTACTAGATTAAATTAAATGTATGACGAAGGATTTAAATTGGACGACAAAAGAAAGATATATAGTCTATTTTGAAATTCATTTCTGAAGAAATTGTGTTATGAATTGCAGAAGCTGAAGAAGCTTATGCTGAACTCCGAACAATGAAGATGCTGAATGAGATGAAACCTGAATATGTATAATGACTGAAATTAGGTTTGAAAATGGCTGAAAGAATATTGAAAAGCTTGTACTGAACTGCTGAATGCAAAATGTTGAAGGAGAACTCACAAACATGAACATGAAAACTTGGCTGAAAGGAGGAATGGAATGAAATAATGTATGAAATGAAAACTAAGATGGGTGAATTAAAAAAGAATTAAAGGAAATCATCACATCATCACAAAAATGTATGAAATGAATGGATTTAAAAGAAATTAAATTGAAAAATTTTAAATTTAATTTTTTTTAAATTAAATTTAAAAGAAATAATGAAAGAAAATCATGTATTACAAGAAGTTGTGTAGGAATTATGACAACCATTAGTTATTTGAGACACTGAAGTCTGTGTGTGTGTGTGTGTGTGTGTGTGTGTGTGTGTGTGTGTGTGTGTGTGTGTGTTTGTGTGTGTTTGTGTGTGTGTGTGTTTGGTGTGTTTGTGTGTGGGTATATGTTTGGTGTGCTGGTGTGCTGTGTGTTGGTCAGTGATGCAGATAAACAATCACTTGAGTATCTTTCTTCATCAGTGTTTTGATCTGTAGGTATAAACAGGTGTGTCAGATCACAGGTCTCCATGGTAACCTGCTCATTAGGCTGTTTGAAGCTGCAGCTGTTTGATTTAACTGACAGACAGTTGATGAGGAGCTGGATTTGAGCCAGGGACAAGGGTGTGAATATCCTCTAGCTGCACAAAATACTTAAGGGCTAGCAGAAAAAGAAAACTTTCATGAGATACACAAGGCTTAGGAGTATCTATTGATGTAAATTTCATGTCTGTTGAGCCACAGGTTNTGTGTGTGTTTGTGTGTGTGTGTGTTTGGTGTGTTTGTGTGTGGGTATATGTTTGGTGTGCTGGTGTGCTGTGTGTTGGTCAGTGATGCAGATAAACAATCACTTGAGTATCTTTCTTCATCAGTGTTTTGATCTGTAGGTATAAACAGGTGTGTCAGATCACAGGTCTCCATGGTAACCTGCTCATTAGGCTGTTTGAAGCTGCAGCTGTTTGATTTAACTGACAGACAGTTGATGAGGAGCTGGATTTGAGCCAGGGACAAGGGTGTGAATATCCTCTAGCTGCACAAAATACTTAAGGGCTAGCAGAAAAAGAAAACTTTCATGAGATACACAAGGCTTAGGAGTATCTATTGATGTAAATTTCATGTCTGTTGAGCCACAGGTTGTACCAGAAATTTTGAGTTAAAAAAGTGTAACTTTTTCTTTATCTCTCAGAAAGTCCCCTGAAAATTAACATTAGAGCAGATGGGGGCAGATGATGACTTTCTGTGACAGTTGGCCACCTGCAGGCTTTGTTCTTTGTCCTTTTGGTGTCAAGGGTCATTAATCAGAAGCAGAACAAGATTACCTACGTTTTGAGCCCAAATTTGAGTATGTGGAGTGGAATTAGTGGCCCCTAAGCCTGTTTATCTAAAAAGTTTGCAGGTGATTTTTCTCCTGGTCCACACTCTAAAATTCAAATCCTCACTCTACAGTTTGAACATTCCACCACATACACACCAATGTTAAACTGCTGCAAGGGCTGATAAACTTCATGACCTTTGAAGGAGTTTTGTGAAGAAACTATAAAAGCTAGAAAGAAGCTGAAATATACTGAAGAAAGCCAAATAATGGCTGAACATTTTGCAGGTAGAATGAAGTTTCTGGCTGAAAGTATGACTGAATGAGAAGGGTCTGAATGAGGCAGAAGTAATTCCCTGAATGATTCCAAATCCAATTCATTCTCTATGCGTGTGAAAATCGTGAAAAAAGTGAAATATCTCTGAAAGTATTGGTGAAACCGGTCTGAAAAGTCATAGCACACCAGTCCTGAACGAGCCGGTAGTTTTGAAGTTTGAACGGTGAAAATCGGTTGAAATTTGTGGGAGAAGAAGCGATCCAAAAAAGTGGGCGGAAGAGAGAATAAGAAGAAGAAGAAGAAGAAGAAGAAGAATCTTAAACTTTTTTGACACAGAAGAACATAAGCTGTGAATGCCTTGCTGCATTCACAGCAACTAGAAAAGCAATTTCTGAAGAAATTGCGCTGTGAATGCAGAAGCTGAAGCAGCTTGCGCTGAACTGCTAATGCAGAATCCTGAATATGCTGAATGACTGAAATTAGGTTTGAAAATGGCTGAAAGAATCTTGAAAAAGCTTGCGCTGAACTGCTGAATGCAAAATGTTGAAGAAGAACTCTTGAACATGAACATAAAGACTTGGCTGAAAGGATGAATGGAATGAAATAATGTCCAAAATGAAAATATAGATGGATGAATTAAAGAATCATCTGAATTAAAGGAAATGGATGAATCACAATGAAAGAATATTTTATCCCTCAAAGTTGTGTAGGAACTATCAGAATTATCAGATGTTTGAGACAGTGAAGTGAGTCTGTGTGCTGATGTGATTGTGTGTGTGTGTGTGTGTGTGTGTGTGTCCGTGTGTTTGTGTGTACATGGTTAATATGCTGGCTTGTGCTTTGTGTGAGTGTGTGTGCTTGTGTGTGTATATGGCTAATGTGCTGATGTGTGTATGTGTGAGAGAGAGAAAGAGAGTGTGTCTCTGTATGTGTGTGTGTTTGGTGTGTTTGTTTGTGGGTATATGTTTGGTGTGCTGGTGTGCTGTGTGTTGGTCAGTGATGCAGAGAAACAATCACTTGAGTATCTTTCTTCATCAGTGTTTTGATCTGTAGGTGTGTCAGATCACAGGTCTCCATGGTAACCTGCTCGTTAGGCTGTTTGAAGCTGCAGCTGTTTGATTTAACTGACAGACAGTTGATGAGGAGCTGGATTTGAGCCAGGGACAAGGGCGCGAATATCCTTAGGCTGCGCAAAATCCTTAAGGGCTAGCAGAAAACCAAAACGACCATTAGAGTCCCAAGGCCCAGACGTATCTATTGGTGTAAATTTCATGTCTGTGGAGCCACAGGTTTCACTTGAAATGTGAGTTAAAAAAGTGTTACTTTTTCTTCATCTCTCAGAAAATCCCTTAAAAATTAACATTAGAGCAGATGGGGACAGATGATGACTTTCTGTGACAGTTGGCCACCTACAGGCTTCTCCTTTGTACTTTTGGTGTCAAGGGTCATTAATCAGAAGCAGAACAAGATTACCTACGTTTTGAGCCCAAATTTGAGTATGTGGAGTGAAATTTGTGGCCCCTAGGCCTGTTTATCCAAAAAGGTTCCAGGTCATTTCTCTCCTGGTCCACACTCTAAAATTCAAATCCTCACTCTACAGTTTGAACATTCCACCGCATACACACCAATGTTAAACTGCTGCAAGGGCTGAAAAACTTCATGACCTTTGAAGGAGTTTTGTGAAGGAATTAGAAATGCTAGAAAGAAGCTGAAATATACTGAAGAAAGCCAAACGATGGCTGAACATTTTGCAGGTTGAACGAAGTTTCTGGCTGAAAGTATGCCTGAATGAGAAGGGTCTGAATGAGGCTGAAGAATCTTCAGAATCTGAAATTTTTACAGTCATTCCAGATGGAAGAAAAATTGTGGAAAAAGTGAAATATCTCTGAAAGTATAAGTGAAACCGGTCTGAAAAGTCATAGCGCACCAGTCCTGAACGAGCCGGTCGTTTTGAAGTTTGAACGGTGAAAATCGGTTGAAATTTGTGGAAGAAGAAGCGATCCAAAAAAGTGGGCGGAAGAAGAATAAGAAGAAGAAGAATCTTAAACTTTTTTGACATAGAAGAACATAAGCTGTGAATGCCTTGCTGCATTCACAGCAATTTTTGAAGAAATTGCGCTGTGAATGCAGAAGCTGAAGCAGCTTGCGCTGAACTGCTAATGCAGAATCCTGAATATGCTAAATGACTGAATTTATCTGAAAATGGTTGAATGAATCTTGAAAAAGCTTGCGCTGAACTGCTGGATGCAAAATGTTGAAGGAGAACCTTTGAACATGAACATGAAGACTTGGCTGAAAGGATGTGAAATAATGTCCAAAATGAAAATATGAATGGATGAATTGAAGGATTAACGGAGAAGAAAGGAAATCAATGAATCGTAAATTAAAGAATATTTTATCCCTCAAAGTTGTGTGGGAATTATCAGAATTATCAGATGTTTGAGACAGTGAAGTGTATGTGTGTGTGTGTGTGTGTGTGTGTGTGTGTGTGTGTGTGTGTGTGTGTTTGTGTGTACATGGTTAATATGCTTGTGTGTGTTGTGTGTGAGTGTGTGTGCTTGTGTGTGTGTTTGTGTGTGTATATGGTTAATGTGCTGATGTGTGTTGTGTGTATGTGTGTGTGTGTGTGTGTGTGTTTGTGTGTGGGTATATGTTTGGTGTGTTTGTGTGTGGGTATATGTTTGGTGTGCTGTGTGTTGGTCAGTGATGCAGATAAACAATCACTTGAGTATCTTTCTTCATCAGTGTTTTGATCTGTAGGTATAAACAGGTGTGTCAGATCACAGGTCTCCATGGTAACCTGCTCGTTAGGCTGTTTGAAGCTGCAGCTGTTTGATTTAACTGACAGACAGTTGATGAGGAGCTGGATTTGAGCCAGGGACAAGGGTGTGAATATCCATAGGCTGTACAAAATCCTTAAGGGCTAGCAGAAAACTAAAACCACCATTAGATTCCCAAGGCCAAGACGTATCTATTGATGTAAATTTCATATCTGTTGAGCCACAGGTTTCACCTTAAATGTGAGTTAAAAAACTGTAACTTTTTCTTTATCTCTCGGAAAGTCCCTTAAAAATTAACATTAGAGCAGATGGGGGCAGATGATGACTTTCTGTGACNGTGTGTGTTTGTGTGTACATGGTTAATATGCTTGTGTGTGTTGTGTGTGAGTGTGTGTGCTTGTGTGTGTGTTTGTGTGTGTATATGGTTAATGTGCTGATGTGTGTTGTGTGTATGTGTGTGTGTGTGTGTGTGTGTTTGTGTGTGGGTATATGTTTGGTGTGTTTGTGTGTGGGTATATGTTTGGTGTGCTGTGTGTTGGTCAGTGATGCAGATAAACAATCACTTGAGTATCTTTCTTCATCAGTGTTTTGATCTGTAGATATAAACAGGTGTGTCAGATCACAGGTCTCCATGGTAACCTGCTCGTTAGGCTGTTTGAAGCTGCAGCTGTTTGATTTAACTGACAGACAGTTGATGAGGAGCTGGATTTGAGCCAGGGACAAGGGTGTGAATATCCATAGGCTGTACAAAATCCTTAAGGGCTAGCAGAAAACTAAAACCACCATTAGATTCCCAAGG
>RPOG01009531.1:0-11548 GCA_008086565.1 Thalassoma bifasciatum | reverse complement strand
AGCTGGTGCATTCTGGGATAGAATCCGCCCCCATACACCAAAGAGAATGACTGAAAAAGAAAAAAATGAGAGTTTGGAGGATATATGAAAGCATTTGGGGACTAACATAGAAACTCAAAGAGGGAGGGAGTCTAAATGTGTTGCCGTGTGCATTTTGTGATATGATTGAAGAAAAATATGTCATTTGAAAAAGTAAAGCGTTTTTTTTTTGTGTGTGTGTGACCTGGTACTTAATGTTTCCTTTCCCCATCAGATAGACAAGGACTAATTTTTTTATTTTATATTTCTTTTGAGTGAAAACAGTACATAAAACGGTAGTTTCTCGTTTGGATAATTTCCATTTTGTAGTGAAAATGTTTGTCAGATATTAGATTTCATTTACAGAGCTTGAAAAAGCCTTTTGAATTATAACAATGATGCATAATAACAAACTAGGTTGATAGAAGAATACAAATGAAAAGGCTTTAGAATTTCCAAAGACTTAATCTGGCTTTCAACACAGCATTTTACATTTGTTATTCTTTTCTGCTCTTTGTTTTATTTTCTGTTGTAATCGTCACGTTTTCCTCCTGTTTGTTTGCACTCTGGTGTTTTGTCTGTCCTGTCCCACATCTGTGTTTATTTATCCTCTCTGTATTTAGTCTCTGTTTTATCTATTCTTTGCCAATTCCTCACGTCATGCCACATATGTATTGTGTTGTTTGTTTTTGTTTTGTTGTCCATTTAACTCTTTTATTTCTCTGCACTTGGATCCTCTTTTTTTGGTTGTTGCCTACAAAGGTGAAAGGTTATTTAACCCTGGAAAGCCCGTTAGCTTGTGTTTTGTCTTTTTGCATGTGTTCTCTTAAGTTGCAGTGCTGTGAGCTCTCAGGGCCACCGTAGTAAATGACTCCTTTGCACACTCAAATCAAGACTACATAAATGTTTAGTGCTACAGGTCAATGCAATCTATTAAGACTGTATAAAGACAGTAATAAAAGGAGTAGTTAAGTATTTTGTATAATAAATATACATGTCGTTCTCGACCTGATTTCCACTTTTCATTGAAAATTCTTTTCTATCCGTCTCCCCTTCCTTTCTCCAACCAGGTTTTCCTTTGTTTATTTTCCCTCTGGGTTTTGTAACACCTTCAAAATGCTGCCACATAGCTCAACAGCTTCTCTTCTGTTTTCCACAGAGAATCAAGTCCAATCCCCTGTCAGCAGTGACGCCAGCACAAGGCTTCACAAATGGACCAATGAGCAAACACTGTGTGTAGGCAGTGCCCATGGGAGTTGTAGTGTCCTAGTCACACATTACAACTGGTTTATTTCATATGCTGTTTGAGAAAATTACACTTAACTTCACTGATATTCACTGCTGCATGCCTTCATTTTGTCTTTTATGCATTTTAAAATAGGGTTTCTATGATTTCTATGATTTTTGTCTAAGTATTGTCTCTATTGTGTGATCATATTACATGTCTTATATATATATTAATTTATTTATTTTCCTTTTGCTCAGGCCAGCTGTAATCATATTTCTAATGTATTTTACTATATCTTAAGTCTTAATGATTGCATTTTCGGTTGCCTACTGTCAGCTTGCTGGTACTACAGCTGAAAATTAGCTGTAACGGCTAAAGCTGCCTCTTGTGCTGTGTAATTACTGACAGGGGATTGTTCTTGAAATTATAGACACACTAAACTAAACTTAACTTAAGAAAATTAAGGCAACTTTGTGCATAATTTATTTCTGTTCCTGAAAGCAAGATTGCTTTTTTTTCTCAACCACTTTTTTTGTTTTTTAAATTAAAAATAAAATCAAAGTACAGTCAAGTTTATTTTGTCAAGTCTATTAATCAAAACTTAACTTTCTAATGAATTACTAAATTTTTTTATGTTTATAATGAAGTTTTGAGTAATATCAGCTTAATAACAGCATTTACATGAAGCATGATGGGATGCCAGTGTACACTGATGTGTGCAGCCAATCTATGCCATGTAGCATGCACTGCAGTACATAGGCAGTCAACGCCATAGAGCACAGAAAGCTGGTCCACACAGTTTTGTTTAGTGTAGGCAGCCAGTCCACACCGGCATGAACAACCACCATCACCATAGACAGCTTGTGCCACCCGTGTGATTCATCCATGTACAGCAGTCTCCCATGTCCACTGTGTGCCCTCTCCGTGCATGGTAACAAGGTATAGTGAGGAATTAAGTCCAGTTTCCGGTTCCAAAAATACCAAATGAAACAGTAAAGGTCAAAAGACCATTCCTTGTTGTGTGGATGAACTAAAAAATATTGCCT
Organism: Thalassoma bifasciatum; assembly: GCA_008086565.1. Lineage (NCBI taxonomy): Eukaryota > Metazoa > Chordata > Actinopteri > Labriformes > Labridae > Thalassoma > Thalassoma bifasciatum. The sequence goes on along the minus strand of RPOG01009531.1, from coordinate 9,256 downwards.
CACATTACTTAAATTATTAATTTCAAGGATTCCTTTTAGTTACATTTACTCCTCCTCAGGTTTATTTTTATCAGTGTGTGAGTGATGGTGTTGTGATGGTGCACAGATGAAATTCCCTTGAATTTGGGGGTTGGCGGTTGTTCATGTCAAGTCCTGACTAAAGCCCATTAGAGATGTTTCTAGTTCACTATTGAATCCATCTCACAAAGATTTAAGGTAATTCTTTAGGTAAAGGAGGATCCGGCTCCAACTTTTTATCTCACTGCACCAGTTAATGTTCTCTATCCACTCACTGACTTCATGTAAATCTGGCAGTTGTTTGACCATCTGTCAAAGTCAGATTTTTTAAGTAGTTTCTTTATATCTTAATGCTAAATCCACCTTAATGGTGCCAGAAAAGTGACTCCCTCTCCATCATACATCCATTACAAACTGCATGCACACGGTGGGAAGTTAAGGGGATCTTTGGCCTCGTTGCTGTTGTGGACTGCAACTGTTTTCTAATATGGAGCTTGGTTATATTATAGCTAGAAGAACTGTTGTGTGAGTCAGGCTGTTGCTCCCAATTAGAGAGTGTGAGCTGCCTGCTGACAGGTGTTTTTAGACTACCTTACAACCAGGCGTGAAAGGGGCCTTTCTAAAAAGTGCACACTGTGATGACAGGATACAAAAGAGTCAAAGACTTCATTTCATTTCCATAGTCTCTGATTCTACCTTAAATTTATACCTGTGAAGCTAAGGCAGTGAAGTTATTATTAATACAATATGTCACTGTAAGTCAGTGATGTATATTTTTAAATCTATTTCAATAGTTTGTGGTAAAAATATCAAAATGAACCCTTTCTTTTAATGGGATTTCTTTCCTTTCTGACTGTTTTGTCTCATCCGTATTCTGAATTAATGAAACTAATCGTTGCATGGTTTCAGTAAATACTGGTGAAGGGACAATTCCGAAGCTTGGACTTTTTATTGTGTTGACACATTTTGAAGAGTTGTCTCCTGTTTTTCAGAGCTATATATGTAACAGAATTGAAAACTCCATTTCTGTTAAATTTCGTGCCTTGTTACGTGCCTCAGCAAAGGAAACGTCTCCTGAACCAGCCAGTTTCAACCTTTTTGAGTGATGACCCCACATTTAACATGCTGGTTTCTGCGACCCCCAGATACAAAAATCAACATAAACCCATTAAAATATTAACAAATAAAAGTGGGGAGAAAAACAGCCCATGTTTCATTTTGAATGTTTATGTTGCTGGACGCGAGAAACATTTGTGTCTTCCCATTTTTGTGTAAGGACTTCTTTTGAGTCTTTATACATCTTATCAGGCAGAAATACAGTATGTTCAGTTCACAAGTCAAAAAAAAAATCTGCCAATGGATTGAGAAAAATGTGCTCATCAAGTTCCTTGAAATGCAAATAATATCTTAATACAAGACACTTTTTTTCTTACTCCATTTTAAAAATAAATTGTTACAAGCAATTCAGACCTCATTTTTGTCTCTTAAGAACTCGAAATAAGACATTTCTTCTGGACTGGTCCGTTGAATGTGGCTCATATTAACATAAAAAGGCATTTTTACTAAAAATAAGACCCAAGCACTTGCTCAAATTTCAGTTTTTGCAGTGCAAAATCTGAACGAGTTCATGAACAATTGCTCATTGAACTTGCTCATGAAAAACACTACAGTTCAGATTCAAGAAACTTAGCTGGAACAACAAATTTTGGAAAAATAATGAAGCAAAACAACTTAAACAACCCTGCCTGAAATTTTGTAGTTCAAAATTTGTCAGAATTTGCCCAAAATGACTTGGCGACCCTGCAGAAATGATCTTGTGACCCCACATGTGGTCCCGACCCCAAGTTTGAGAAACAATGTCGTGAGCTGCAGGTGTGTGTGTGTGTGTGTGTGTGTGTGTGTGTGTGTGTGTGTGTGTGTGTGTGTGTGATGTTCTGTTCGGTGCTCAAATGTTAAATGATTTGTAAATGTACAGTTAACCCCTAGTAAGATGGATTTTAACTATTAGCATGTTAAGATTTTTCAATAAATGTCTTTACCCAACCACTAACCATGAGTGATAGAAAGGATTTTGTGTTATCATTCATATTTTCTGAGAAAATGCCAAAAATCAGAAATTCTGCTGGGGGGTGTACACTTCCGGGCACAACTGTATGAGCCTTGCAGTTGCGATTGCTAGTGATGCAATATTTGACTGTGTTTTAATGTTTTTCTTTTATTTTTTACACCTGCTGATTTTAAAAGAGAACCAGACTGAGAGTAACAAATGTGTGGTTGTGAGTCCCTTCCTGCACTATAAACTCCAGTGACATCTAAGACAGTCCAACAGACCAGCACAACTGGTAACACATACAACCTTGATTCAAAGAAAGGTTACACACATCCTCTATCAAAGTTAGAAGCGTCCTGCATGAGGGTTTTAATCTCACCCACATATGTCTTTATCTTTTGAGGACAGTTAACATGAAAGTAGCCAGTTAGCTGTCTTCCTTTTAAAGTCCCTTGGAGGGTTTTGACTGTTTGTGAAACAGATTGGAATTAACCGAGTTGCATCTTTATGGCTCATAAAAGCAAACAAGACCATCAATGATGAGGCTGACAATTTTATATTCCGCTTTTTAGTGCCTGTACACACCGTGAGGCGGCAGGTGTCAGACCAGACAAATTACAGAACACTAAAAAAACAAAACTCATCTTTGTCTCTTTTTATTTTTTATTTTTAAATTTCAATAACTGTATCTCTGATATGCGGCTTGTTTGTTTTGTCTGAGCTGTAGTGCAGCCATCTGCCACTAGCTGTTTCTATATCTGTGCTTGATAATGACTACTATCATGTTGTAAACAAGCACGGACAACAGATGGTATTTCATAGCACGTGTGTGGATTCGCTGTTTCTTGAATTTGCAAATGAAATTAAAGTCCTATGACACACAAACTTGTATCCCGACGCAATATTTGTGCACCACAAATGAACACAACAAATTAACTTAGTGAGGCATCGGTGGAAGAAGAAACCCCTGTGTTTTCTGCAAGATAATATCCTCGATTTTATCAGCGGGGTCTGCCGGCTTAGAGGGAGGCGATGCAACAGATGTCTGTGGTTTTCATGGAAATCTCTCCCTCACAGTGAGATCTAACTCTGTGAGGGTTTTACAATGTTGTTGGGAGACACTAAACAACAGTTTCAGCCCATCATTGCCCAATAAATGTAATTTAACTGGGCGCATTTCCCCTCAAGGATTACGTCTCGGGGTGCAGTGTAGAGGCTGGGAGTCACCGCAGGGGAGCTTGAAGTCTTTGTTGACTGTTTCTTTATCGCTGTTTGCCATAAATCCCTTTCCTGAGGGAATGCTTTACACTTTTATTCCCCTTTCTTGCTGATAAACACGACTAAGAGGGTGGCACTGTTTTCTTTTCAACACTTTGGCTGTTTAGTTGTTTCATAATGTATAAAAAGTCACTTTGTAAAGATATTGTAGTCTAGAAAAGATGAGTTTCAGACAGTAAAAGAAGTTTCTTACAATAAAAAGGTCATTTCTAGTCTGGGGTGACAGAGATTCACCTTAAGTAAGGTGAATTCAGACGCTGGAGCCTCAGAGACACACTCATGTATTGCTGACATGATATCTTCAAGGTGCTGAAAGCCTCCCCACCGAGAACCTAATAGGACCTGACAGGGACCAGGTTGCTTTACACTAATCTCAGGGATGAAGTTTCCCGCCGTGCTCGGATGAATTACACCACTTCTGCAGAAAAACTCCAAGGTTTGTGTGGAGCCGCGGCACAGGGCTGTTCCGTCTGGCTGAAGCCTCTGTTAGCGCTCATCCTTTTTAACCAGAACTAATCTTTATCCCCACTTTGAGACACTCACTGTGTGTGTTGGGGTGTGTGCTTGTGTGCGTGTATATTGGGGGTGTGTATGAATAGGAAAGGAAGAGCAAGTCATTTGGGTTTAACCCTTTAACGATGGATGTGTCGGCACCGCCACATTTGCACTTGAATGCCTTTTAATCATAAACGGTTTGCGCAATCGGAAAAATTCTAACGGTTCCTAAAAGCTGAGACTTTATTCTTTCAGCTCGCATGTGGTTATTACGGTAATTTCACTGCGGCATTTGAGAAAACCCGCAAATAAACACACTGACCACGGAATGGATGAGTGAGAGGGAGACACAGAGAAAATAGAGCGAAGTTTGTCCAAAAATGCTAAAAAGTTGATCCTTTTGGGTTAAAAATCCTCCACTGTAGCTTCTGCATGAGTCTGAGAAAAAAGGAGCATCTGAAGGAGCAAATTCATGTGAGAAAAGGTAACATTAGATATGATGACTGAAGCTCTCTTTATCCAATTTATACCTTATATATGCAAATTTATGCATAATTTAATGCTTGTATTGTGTGGTGGATCTTTTGGAAGGATGTACTGAGTCTTATTTGTACATTATTGTGTATTTTACTGTTGACAATATGTACTAACCTTTTTAGAAAAGATTAACGGACTGTGTTTGTAGCGTATGTGGGTATGTGTGTTTTACATGTTGAGCGCAAAGTAGCACATGAAGTTTTCTGGGGTCTCAGAAATGAGTTTTATAGTTTTGTTTTTGCTGTGTGAGCATTATTTAAGCCTTGAATTGTTGCTAAACTTTATAAATATTGTATCATGCCTTATTTGTGCTGCACAATAGGCATGAGTAGCTGGATATCTTTCTCTTTTTTACTCTAAGACTAAGTTTTTCTGTCAAAAGGAGAAGAAAAAATCCTATAGTGGCTTTTGTGCAAAAAGAAGGACAAGATCCGAAATTCTGGTGGATCTAATGATGCTGTCAATGCCTCTTTTTATACAAAATAAGAGAGAAAAAAATCTCATTAACGTTGGTGGACAAATCTTTGTTAATGTTCCAATTTTCAGCTCATTCTGTAAAAGTTTTCAATCTGTTCGTTTCAAGTTTTTCCTTCACTAAACCTCTAACATCCAATTCTTTGTTTGTGTTTTTCTTCAGTTTAAAGTGTTTCTCTCTCACATAACGTGCAGTAAATTGGAAATGACACCAGATATTGAAAGGTCATAGTATTCCAGAAAAAAATGGACCTAAGCACTTACGCATAGGACATTTTTAGACCGTTTTATGGTCAAGATAAGCAAAATAGTCATGGCAGGCTTTTTTTGGGCTCAGGTGTTAAAGGGTTAAATATGTTCAGCTTAAAAACCAGAATAGTAGTTTTTTTTAAATCTTGTCTCCTGGAAGCATCATGTACTCTGTAAATAAATCCATCTCAAATTATCCAGAAGTCTGTAAATGCAGAGCACAGCCGCAGACACAACAGGGTGTCGAGATGTTAAATGAAAATGGATCGAAGCGAATGATGAGAGAGAAATTTACCACACGAAACATGAATCATCGCACCTTTATGAATCCTTGGAAACTTAAGTTGACGCACTGTTAATGGTTGCTGGGAAGAATGACTGTCCTTCAACTTGGCTGCATGAGTGTGTGTGTGTGTGTGTGTGTGTGTGTGTGTGTGTAAACTGGCTGCAGTGACTACAACAGCTTACTTGTAAGTCTCTGTTTCTACCCACAGTGAAACTTGCATAAGCATTATTTTTCATGACCTTCCTTCCAAAAGTAGTTTATCACAGCTGCTCCATTATGTAAGGGGTCAGTTCAGTTCACTTCAGATAAGCTGAATACAGAGCAGCAGTGTGGCTGTCATTCACTTAAACATATTTCAGCACCTGGAGCGAAGCAGCAGAGAGTATAGAGCAGAAAAAAGAAAGAAAAAGCTGACATTGCAGCTAAAGGTTCAATGTTTGTCATTCTTATGAAACATTGGTGCGAGCATAACCAAGAGGAAGGTCATTTTTTTGATTGTATATGTGCTTTGAAGCAGAGTGAAACCGTTCACACAACAAAGGCTGAAGGAAAAAAAAAAGAAAAGACTCACAGCAGAGTCTCAATTACAAGTATGTCAGAGCTGCCTGGATAAAACAAATGAAGTGCACTGCAAGAGTTTTGCAACAAGTCATCAATAATGTGTCGTTGCTTACTGGGAGTTGGGCAGGTGTGAATACAAGTGAGAAGAAGAAGAATATTATTTACCCAAGTAAATTATTCTGCACAACAAACAACAGTTTCCAACAGGGACAGGCAAGTGTCGATGCCTGCCTTATTTCAAGGTATCAAGTACTTGTGCCACACATACTCAAGATAGTTTTCACAGCACCTGTTCCCCTCTGCAGCTACAGCTGACTAACAAGGCTTCAAAACTTCTCAAGAACAACATAGGACTTGCTTTTCTTTTTATTTACTAGCTTGTAGTTGAACCAACTTCTGTTAAACTGAGATAAGATTACATGAATGATCTGTCCGAACAACTGAGAGCTTGTAAAACTGGATACATGATTGGTGATAGACTTGTGCACCATCTGATGTTGTCCTGTCACCTTTTAGTGCTGGTCTGCAGCAACTTCTTAACATCTGTTCCAGTTATGGTGAACAGTTTGATATTAAATATAATGAGAAAAAAGGTGTGATAATGACAGTCAGAGCAAAGGACAGTCATAAACAGCAGTTTCCATCCTTCTTTGTGTAAGTGTGTAAGTTTGTGTAAGTGTAAGTGCTGTCCCGATTCTCAGAATGTTAAGGTTGAGGGGTAAGACTGAGGCTGTATCTCCCTCAATACTGAGATTTTCTGACACCACCCTTGGGACTAAGGGACATCCAGAATGCATTGCGTATTTTGAGTAAATAAACATGGCGTCCAAAGCGGCAGAGAAGGCGAGCTAAAAATGAAGTATTTTCTTTGTTAATGGAGATATAAATATTACTAAAACCATTGTATTATCTTAGTTTAGACCCATTTTATGGATTATTTGCCTCGTTGTTGCATAACATGTATTTTTATTTTACGATCTTTTGTCAATAGCATCCGGTGCGGACAAGCCATGTTTCTATCGTTTAAGTTAGTAAACGTTACAAAATGGTCATCTTTCTCTGTGGTAATGTAATTGTTTTATCAAGATAACAGCCTATATAACATGCTTGTGCCGATAATGGTATAAGATGACCGGGCTAATGTCATCTCCTGTAGCCGCAGAGTTATGTAACGATAGTTAAAGCTGGTGTTTACCTTTCAATAAACTCTGGTATGCTGTGACAGCTGAATATGTCCGTGGTTGTGTTATTTATACAGATATTTTTTTGATAACGCTAACCGAAGGAATAACTGACAGACAGTCCACAACAATTTCATTTGCATTTAAGGGGTGTCCCATTTCTAAGTGACAAGATAGACCTGAACACTTGGTTTTGAGGGCTACTAAGATTGAGGGTTAAGATTGAGGGTTAAGATTGAGGGTTAAGAAAGGAATTGGAATTGGGCCTTTGTCTCATCAAGTCCTCAGTGAAGTGGAAAAAGTCAGATATCTGGGACACGTTATCCAAAATGACTTGTGTGATGATGATGTTCAGCAGTAACGCTGTAAAACGTACGCCCAGGTGAATATGCTGGTACACAAATTTCAGATGTGTACAGATGATGCCAAAATTGAGCTTTTTAGATCCTACTGTACTCTGCTTTACACTTCTCATCTTTGGTGCAACTACAGTAAAGCAAAGATGAAAAAGTTACATGAAGCTTATAATGATGCATTCAGGATATTTCTGAAACTGCCAAGATGGACGAGTGTTTGTCACATGTTTGTGTAAATTTAATAGACAAATTCATGGGTCGATTAATTGATTCAGAAAATTAAATAATAATGTCACTTTCTCAGCTCACAAAGAGTGAAACAAGGTTTTCATCCTGTTACTGGAAACATTGGTACAAATATTTCTTTCTGAATAATGTCAGTCTGAGCTGTGATCTTATCCATTAAAGGTCTGGAATAAAGTATAAAGTAAAGTGTTACAGCAAAATAATAAATAAAAAAATAGATCATCTTACAACAGTCACTATTTTAGTAATGATTAAATACTGCTTTGAAAAATGAAATAAACTTCTAAATTGACTTTATTTAAGCATGTTCTGGAGCCCTTCTGGAGTTTATATCCACAAAAGGTCTCCAAGGCCAAAGCGTTACGAAAAACATTCATTACACAGTGAAGCTGACCGTGTTCTTTCTGCAGTCTTGGAGTGAACTACATGTAACTTAATCTCAAGACCTGGAGTCCACATCTGTTGATATATTATATTTCTGCCTCGTAGACCCATGAAACTTCATCATTTAAAACTTCAATCCATCAGCAACATTTAGAGACACGTCCCATGTCATCTTTTGGTGATATCACAACTCTACAACCATTTAAGTGAGAGAAAAAAAAAGTGTAGTTCTGAACAATAACTAAAATCTAGAAGCTACAAATAACAAAAAAAAAAAAAAAAACATACCTTCCTGTACAAAGACCAACTTGAGCTTTTATACTTATTTGGTCTTACTGATCCTAAATAGAGAAGATAGATAAAAAAAAATGTAGACCAGAGAAAAGCTCTGGTCTTAAGGGATCAAACAGAGATGAAGCCAGTGATAAGAAGACATCAAAGATCATCTATTGTGCGCACAGTGGTAGGAGTGCTCACTCTGATGCTTCTTTGGAAAACTAAATCTAAACAATAACAGAGCATTCACTCCAACACTTTTTCCAAAACCCAACGGTGAAATGATTCTAAGGCAGCACAATCAGACAGTTAAGAAGCTTCAAAGTTAAAGCTTTGCTCTACTTTTTTTTAACTTTAATTTCGCACCTTTGAATAAAACTCAGAGAGAGTTAACAATTAAGCCTTTTCATATTGCAATTCACTTTGTCTAAAACAAAGCACTTAAACTCTGAGAGTTGTTAGTTTTATTTATTCATTTATTTTAATTTGTTGAAACAAATCCTAAACTCAGACAGAATTCTTTGTGCTTTATTTTGGACTTGATGGTTGTCTGACTGTCCGACCTTGTTTAAAAATAAAATTATTTGTTCAAAATTATCCGTCATAGAGTTAATTGAACTTTTATGTATCAAAAGTGCGAGTGGTATTGGTACTTGTTAACGGAGCGTACTCAAAAGGGGGAACTCGTACTGAAAAAAAAGTAGTACTGAACATCCTCAGTTTCCAAAATGAAAAGGTGTGAGGGTAAAACCACCTGTCCAACCCTGATTATAACAATCTTTGATTAAATATCAAAAAGAGAATATGGGAGCTCAGGAACACTGAGTAATAATTCATTAAAAAAAAAAGAAAAATCCTCTCATTC
>RPOG01009528.1:0-11550 GCA_008086565.1 Thalassoma bifasciatum | reverse complement strand
TCCTCCTCGCTGTCTGCCTGTTACACACTTCTGAACATGAACACACTCAGCCAGGTCAGAGGGTAAATATAGGCTTAGTGCCTGAAAACTGCACAGCCAGCACTTACTCCCAGAGGTGAAGGAAGAAGAATGGTTGGGGGTAACCTTTCTATTAGAAGATAGGAGAGGATGAAATGTTGAAATCCATGCTTTGCTGCTCGATAATTCCCTGCTTTGTTCGAGCAGAGATTACACCAACAAGAACACCTAATGCATGTTGATGAGCTGTGCTATCTAATTATTTACCAGTTTCAAGAAAACAATATTGTCCAAATAGGGAACCTGCAGGAATTCCCAAAGCAAAGGATTTCAGGATTTCTACTTCCTGCATCCCTGTAGTTGCACGTTTGTTTGTGACGTCCACTGAGGCTTCACACAGGTGTCTTTGAAGACTCTGTGAATCACATCAGTCAAGTTTAAAATCAAATTAAAGTTCTTCACAGGTGGCTGTTAAAAAAATGTTTCTAGATACTGACATTCAATCATTTATACTTTGTTAATATCATGAAACTGAATTGCTTTTCTTTTAAATTTTAAAATTGATATACTTAGCTTCCAACTCTGCTTTACAAATCCTTCCAGTGTAGCTCAAACACGCTTTTTATTACTTTTACTCAGAATGAAAACTTTAAAAGATTGGGTTAAATCAAAATAATGTCTGACAGACTCCGCTGCACTTAGCAGTAATTGCATTGTCATCATAGACTGTAAAAAGGAAAGGATGTCATCTTGTTCTGCTTGAAGCAAGTTTGTCACAAAATCTGTTCCTCGTCAAAAACTCTGTCACCTCCACTTATTTGAGTGGGGCTGTGGCTAAACTTGATTAAGAAATACACCTCTTAGTAATGTTTTTCACATTTATATGTTATCGCAATATTAAGATATTATTGGGCTGCATTGCGTTGAAGTCCTTTTTTTCTGAGAAATATCTTTTTCATGAGTTAATAGAAGTTGAACATGGGGTTTTCTGTCCCATTTCATGGTGATTGACAGCTGCCATTCTTGCAAAATAGTAAGATATGTTAAGAGGGAGGCCCAAGAAGAGATTAGACTTAGGCAAGAATTTTTTTTTTTTTCTGTCACCGGGTTTCACTCAGATTCTTGACTGTGCAGACTATATCTTCAGGATTGTCCAATGGTAAAAGGCGCTGCCACACTGTCCATTCTGTTTACAATCTATGGTTGTAATTTGTTCCAGCTGACCAACACTGGAGTCACTGTGGTGTCACAGAAACTCATTGTCCAATGGGGATCCACCCCTGAAAGAGCCGACCTCTGTCTGATTGTTAAGTAATCAAAAGAAACAGTAAATAATAGAAATACTCCCAAAAACAGAGAATAAAAATATACTTTGTGCAACAAATGATGTGTCTTGAAGCTAAAGATTTGACATATTGTGTCATTTTTAGTTTGTTTTTCTTATAAGTTGCTGTTGTTAATTACTGACAAAGTTTTGTCTGAAGTAAATTGACACAAATCTGATTTTATACCAGCTCAGCTCTGCTCAGTTGAGGAGAATAACAACATACTGAACGGGAGCGTTTCCACAGAAATAATGTGAAAACAAAAATGTACTTGGGAATTATCAATAATTTTACAGTTAACCTGTCGTTCTGTGTGGAGTAATGAGCAGATGCATCACAATTGATTCCACTTAGAAGATCAGGGTTTCAAACAAAGAGGTTTACAGACAAGAGCAGTCCCCCAAATATGAGAAAGTCTCCCCTTTGGCTTTGAAATTCAATGTTCATATATGACAGTGTTGTGTGAAATCTCCATGAACACACAGATCCACAAAACAAGTGAAAACACAGTATAAAACACACAAGACCAGCAGCTTGTGGCTTAACTCTGTGATGAAACACCAGCAGCTTGTCCTCCTATGGGCTCTTTCTGTTCTGGGCATGTGCAAACAGGATCCACTTGTTGACAGTTTACACTATGACAGCAGGGGCAGTGTTTTTTAAAAGATTACACTCTGTTTCAAAAGTTTGCATGTTTTCCTTCCACTCGAGTGATTCATTTGAATGCGTATCTGAAATGTAAGAATTCTAAATTATTCTCATTAGATAAGGTCAGGACTGAATTTATTTCCATTACATAATACTTACTGACAAGTTAAGTGTTATGAACCGTGAAATTATATTATTGAATTTAATGAAATATAGTAAATATCTCTGTCGCCCACAGCTACAGAGTTTCCAACAAACAAATCTTTTTTATTTATTCTGCGACTAACACCACTCCAACACTACCCTGCTGCCTGTCTGAGCTCTTAAATCTCTATTCAACAGTTTCTCTGTAATGCCATTCAGCAGTGAACCACGGAGCAGAGATAAACCCACGACTGAAGTTTTCCTTTTTTTTTCACTGCCTGTGCTCGAAAGTGCCTTCGGAAATAAAGCTCCTGTTTCCAGTATGAAAACAAATAAGCTCATTTTTGCAACACATTTACAACCAACAAGCTGGTAACGTAAAACTCAGTGCTTTGAAAAGGCAATCTGTTGTGTCTAATGGCTCTTGCTAAGAGCTTGGTTTCACCCTTGCAACATTTTATTAAGGCTCAGCCCCTGACTAGAAAAGCTGGAGTCTCTGAACTTTTTTTCTATTCAAGGCCCTTTTAATCCTCCTAAAGGCTTTTAGTGTTCAATGAAAGAATTGGGAAGAGAAGAGGAGGAGGAGGAAGGGTAGAGGGGTCACCAGTGCAGATGAAGGCGACACAGCAGTGACCTGCTCCACTATAAAGATATCTTGACTCGTCATCAGAGGCTCAGTGTCGCTGAACAGTCTCATTTAGACGATCAAATCAGCGCTCTACTGTACGGAGTGAAAAAGAAGTGCCCTTTCATCCCACCTGCAGTTGGTGGCAGCCATCACTTCGGAGGACAGTTTAATTGTACGCCTTGATTCAGACTTCAGGTTCAATCATTTTTCAAAGGCACACTAAGTGCTTTTTCTAATTACATTGTTCATTCAAGGCCAAAGAACATGTTCCACAGTGAATGAGTCTCTCAGTAATAATACATCTGGAAGAAGGACTCGTGTTCTTGGTGCTGCTCACATCAGACGTGTAATTCAATCACAGAATACCCAATACACCACAGATGACTGTTTCTCTTTTATCAACCTTAGGGGGATTTTTACTGCACCATCATCACCATCATCATCATCATCATCATCATGACTCAGCACGGCCTGCTCACCTTGCCAGCATGCTCCCACTGTGAGCTGCACGTCGATCTCAGAGGGGTGGATGGGCCAGTCGTCAGTCACCAGGTAGGGGTCATAGGTCACTCCATCCACATAGAGCGTCACTACGGGGAACTCCACATTGATGACGTAGTAATGCCACTCTTTGTCACAGATCTATCAGAGAAAGAGAGAATTTTGCAGAGTTACATACAGGTTCTGTCAATGTTGTGGTTTAACTTTGCAGCAAAGTCACATTCACAGTGTACAATACTTCAAAAAGGAGCATTAAACTTGTGTATTTGGCCCTCTCGTATGAAGACAACACTTTAGTTTACTCTTGCAGTTGTATTTAGAGTTGATCCACTTATGGTGTTGGAGATGTCCTTGGCCATTTGAGGTTGTAAGAGATATGTAAGAAAGTGAATTGAATTGAAATTGAATTGATATCTCCCTGAACAGTGTTTGAAAGATAATGCAGTAATTTGTACTATGAGCATACAAAAAAGGTGCCATTTCTCTTCAGCAACCCATGTAGGTGGGCCTAAAGCTTCAGCCCTTGTAGTTACATTCTGTCAGTATCCATGCTGTATATTCCACTCAAGGTTGAATCGAAGCTGTAGCTAACCCAAAGCATGGTGCAACTCACAGTAATGTCTAAGATGCTTTTTGACCAGAAGGTAAAATATTCTCAGACTATATAGTTCTTGTTACCAATTGTTTGTTTGCATTTGCCACTGCATCAAAGATCAGGGTAGACCATTTAACAAAGGACATTAATGAGAAAACTGCATCACAATAAAAGACCAGAAGAGGGCAGACACAACAATAAAGGACATTCAGCAAAAAATGCAGCACTGTAGCTGTTAGAATGAAGGATATTTCAGTCTATGCTGGTTTTGACTGTGCTTCATATTGTGTTGTAATCATAGACTGAACAAGAAATGGACTTATTCTCAGTTGCATCACCCATCTGTTTCTGAAACTGAGTTTTGAAGGAAGATGGTTGGTGCTGCCCTATTGGAAATTGGGTGGGTGACGAGTCTCCACACTAACAGCCACAATGCACCCTGTCAGTCACATGAGCTGAGCAGTGCATATGATAGGGTGAGCTCACCATCTTTACATCTTCCAAACTGCCAAGTTAGACCCCCCCCCCCCGTTATCGATTCAGCCGAGAGACAGTTTCAGTACCAGGCTGTAAACATGTTCTTTTCTGCTCTGAAAACTGCTTTTTTGTTTTTTTGGCTTGATGTGTTTTTGACCTCCAGTACTTCTGGCCTCCAGCCTCAAGCAGACGCTCAACAGACAGCTTTTTTAGCATTTCTGCATTGACTCATATTCACAGACCAGAGGTTGTTGCTTGGTTTTAATGCACTGCAAATGAATTTGTCGAATCAACACGTAGATGCAGACGAGCACTAAAGGTGAAGCCGTCACTGCTTAAAGCTGTTTCCAAAGCCAGAATCTGCTTCTGTCAGCGAGACACTGGACTGCTCTGCTATCTGCTGTTTCAAGCACGAAGATTGTGGAGCTTGACCAGTGATTCAGCTGAAAAACAAGCCTAACCAAGAGAGTTGTTTCAAGGGGGAGATTATTTACTCCACAGCTAAATATAGATCTGTAGTCCAAAAGCATGTGGTTCCTCAAAAAATCCACCAGTTTCTTGGGAAAGTTCATGCAGATGATAAGCACCTATAGACAAAACCAGATGCACTCTTATACCTACAGGTTGTCCAGAGGGTCCAACACAACAAGCATGTCTTTGAGTGTTGGCAGGAAACAACATAGACTGTAAAATACATGGACGTAATCTCAGCGACGTCACCCTCTGTTTCTATGACCAGGTTTTGAAGCAAGTTGTTGCCATATTGGGGGCTGCATTGGGAATGAGGTGGGCTTTGAGCCTCCTAGTTAATACCTGTAATGTAACTGCCTGTCAATCAGCTGAGATGAGCCTCTGATTGGACAAACCAGCCTTCTTAACATCTTCAAAACTGCAGAATTAGAAAAAAAATCAACTCTTTTACTTGAGCAGGGACGATATGCTTTTCTCCTGATTTGATTCTTTTAGGATTGTTTGGGTGTTGTTTTGCTTTAAATTGAGTTTCTATGATATTGCTTCAGCAATTTTCAGTTTGCTTTTTTAACACCAGATAAAAGTTGAATGTTTTTTTTTTTACTTGGTGTGTATGTGGTACATCCAGGTCTCTGTTGATAATAAAAAAAATTAGTAACATTTACAGGTCTAGACCTGTCATTGCTTTTGAAAAGCATCTTTAGATAATGGTTGTTATGATTTGGCAATTTATACATAAATAAATAATAGTTGATTGATATTTTTGGACCAGTTGTTGCTGCTTAAGAAACTCATAGGAGTGGATTGAACTCCTCAGATTTTGCCATGAGAACAAATGTCAACAGTCAAAAAACGTCGTATTCATTTTGAAAAGTTGGTTCAAAGCAGCAAATCATGTCAGAGCAAAATTCACAAGAACCAGATTTGTATTTGAGAAGTTCATATTTTCACGTTGTTTTGTATGGATTAAATAAATCGTGTCAATTTATTTGTAAATAATCTTCTGAAGTGCCCTAAAGCAATTACCTTACTATTTCCCTTCTCTACATAAGTGTAGCCAACAGGTTGCTGGTTTGAGCTACTCATTTAGTGTGAACACAGGGAAGGATATTAATCCTCTCCTCCAGCTTTCAGTAAGTTATCAAATCAACAAACTTATAAACAGGTTAAATCATCATTAAAAGATTATGACAGTGTTAAGATTACAGTGTTTCTGTTTGTGTTGTTTTATGGGCCATTAGATGCAGCATTCAAACAAAGGTCTTTCTTGACATCCTGATGGCTGACAAATTACAGGGAAAACAAACATCAAGTTTTATTGAAGGCTGTTATGACAGTCAGCAGTCATCATTGTTTTCACTCAGCCTTCACCTTAACCCTGCTACCTGTTTGTAAACTTACAGAACAAAACACAGCCCGCAGTTCTTTTCATACCTACATGTGTTTAAATACATTATCAGAAAAATGCTGGTGGTCTCATCACACCACTTGACGCCAGTTTATTAGGTGTTTTTGTTAGAAATATTTCTGTGTGAGCCGCTTTGATGTAAACACTGAACGTATAATTAATACAGAACACAGAGTGGTACTCACACAGGTATTATCTCCCCTGAAATTACTCGGAGTCAGTGTCAAGTGGCTTAAACACGGAATAAATTTCCCTCAGTAAAAACAGAATGATTCAACAAAGACTCCTTCAGTTCAGTAATTAATGCTAAGTGCCCATTATTTAATACCTTGTGTTAAGGTATCGCAACATCAATGAAAAACAATCAAGGTCCCCTTCACTAGAAGATGTTAAAAGCCTTTGAATCACAGAAACACCAACTGAACTTCAACTTGTCCCCCTGATTGAACACAAAGCTGTCTGGGTAGCAGCAATAATATGTAAATCTAACTTTGTATTTACTATTGTTATCCTGATGCAGCTGCCAGTGCTTTAAAGGTGCAGTGTGTGTAGAAATAGGAATACTTAGTAATGATCAGACAACTTGGTCAGATTCTGGAGTGGCTTCTTAACCTCATGTGTTGCTGATACCGACCTTGACCTGATATGACCAGGAATGGTGTGATGTTCAGCTCTATTTGTAGGTCTTCCAGACTTGAATACACCTCTGGAGAATGTTTGAAGTTTAAATGTATTAAACTCCTCCAGTTCTGTGCTACCACAGGAAATTTGGGCATGATAAGTTTTGCGCTCAGTTGCAGCATCTTTAATGACATCACTCCTACTCCTTGCTTCTTTTTAAGCACTTTGTCACACACTGGACCTTGTTTGATAGAAGTGCATGGTGGAGTCTGGAATGGACTGCTTGTATCCAATGTTTATGTCAGAGATTTTAGATGCATAATTTGATGTTCTGTTTTTTGCTGATGTCGGACTGAGATCTGATAATAATATTGGTTTTAGTTTTTCATTTAGAAGGAAAACAACAAGACAGAAGTGCTGACAGAGGCATAACAGCTGTAAAGTGTTTAAAACTGTTGTTCCTTAGGTTTCTATTTGAGGCTGGCTCCAAAAGATGTTGAAGCCCCATATATTTTTTTCTTTAATCTATAAACAGAATATTTCAAAATGCTTGCCGACTGGTAAGAAAAGTTTTGAGCTGAATCGTTTGTTACTTCTTCATGATGTAGGTCAAATGAGAGATGAGATGATTGAAGATTGGAAGGTGACAAGGCAGGAAGAGAGGGACCAAGGGAATGTGGTAATGAAAGGAAAATTGGGAAGAAGAGACAGCAAAATAAAGTAACTTTAAGAAGAAATTGGGACAGGAAGAGGAGGTGGGGGTAAAAAAAGAGGGGGGACTTAAAACTGTGTTGCACTAGATGTAAGCCCTAAACTCAGAGTACAGCAAAAGATGATGATATGATCAAATTTGTACCTTGACAGGATACTCTTGATGATTTCCTTGACGTTTTCAACTAGTGGTTTATGTAGATCTCTTTTGCACATGTATGCCTAAAGAGTTCGTTATCTGTCTTTCATTTTTATGTGGAAAACCATCTTCATTTTCTACATTACTCCTCACTCATGATCTTTCAGCAGAATGCTTTCCATGTGTCGTCCTCTCTAGAATGCATCAGCTGTTTAACCTCTTCAGATAAGTACTTGACTGTGCCACTCTTCAGCATGCTGGACCACTCACCCAGCCTGGCTGAGCACTTAAATTGATGCCCGCTCCGTCCGTCTGTCTCCTCGTACACCTGTCTCGCCACCCTCTTCCTCTGCTTCAGGCCGTGCTTTACCTCAGCAGCGGCAGCACTCATCAGCAGCACTCCACTTCTTCCTCTCAGCTCCTCTGATATAACCTGGGACAGCCTTTGAACACTTAGCCTTGGGTAACCTCCCTCCTTAATGAAGAGCGGTACGCGGCCTGCCTATTAACAGCAAGCTAGCACAGCAGATGGGAGTTCTAATCAATCCGGTTCAATGTAGCTGCTATTGAGGTGCAAGATACAACATATGGCATATTGGTGATCATTCCCCACAGCTGCTCGACACATATGCAGCATGTCGATGTACTGAAACACTGCTTTGAATCAATGGAGGGATAATCTGAGTGTTGATTGAGTGATGTCGAGTTGACTCACACACTGGTGTGTCAGTTCAGGGTGGCTAAGAGCTTAGTCAGAGTGCTAACACATTTAAGAAGTACCTCACAGACAGTGTGGTTACCAGAGATGTTTTTTAGGAGTGTTAGAAGTACGTTAATGATCTCTGCACTCCTGAGGAGACCTAACATTAAGTAAAACGCGATCAGACAGACTCCTCAGATAGTTAAGAATTAAGCTAGATCTTAATATCAGAAACTCAGAGGGCAACAAACAGCAGCAGCCAACAGCAGCTAAAATTGAACATCATATTCCCTCACTAACTGCTCTATCTCAAACCGTACTGATGGTATTCAAGCACAAAAATGCCCGTAAACCATGTGCACTGAGCTCTATTTATTTTTTTAGGTATCTGAGTGTGTGCAACCTCATTTTATTAATGCTAAGTTAAACATAGATGTGTTTATTTATTTATTTTACTTTTACCTGGATATTTATCTGTTTTTCTACCATATTTATCCACCTGTAGACTGCACAATCCATTTGTAATCTTTTAAAACACTGCAATATCTTAAAAGTAGGGTCTGCAGGAATTTTCAGTGCACACCCACTGCCTCCCACTGTAGCAATATGAATACACTCATCAGCTCAGCGAGCACCTGCAGCAATGCGTTTCTACATTTTATGGGAAAATCTTACAGACCCTCCCTTGGTACCTATTCAGAGTTCAATATCTGGTTAACACAGTTCATCCTGCTACAATCACAATGTATATAATGTAAATATTGGTTCACCTTTGATACTTATTGGTTGTAGTATTACTTATCTCATTTAATTCCTTATTGCTGTTTTGTGGTCAGAGCTATGGTGACTCTGAATTCCCCCCCTGGGATTACTAAAATATTTCTGATTCTGATGAGCTAAACTAAAAGACAAGCCCAAAGCAGATAATTGATGAGTCACTTTATGACACATTTTACACAAATGTCCCTGTGTCTATTCAGCTCCTGGATAAAGTGAACATAAAG
The DNA here is from genome assembly GCA_008086565.1 of Thalassoma bifasciatum. Taxonomy (NCBI): domain Eukaryota; kingdom Metazoa; phylum Chordata; class Actinopteri; order Labriformes; family Labridae; genus Thalassoma; species Thalassoma bifasciatum. Next base: position 2,160 of record RPOG01009528.1, on the reverse strand, counting down.
TAGCTTGTCCAAATGGAAAAACCCAATTCTGACATACATAGTAAGTCTTGTATGTGAAGTCAGACTGATTTCAGCCCTGATTGTTGAAAAGTAGCAACATCAAAGTAAAATTTCCAGATTTTATGTATGGATTTATCATTTCTACATCAACCAGAGGTAGAATTGTTGTCCTGATCACTGAAGAAAAAATTGAGCATCATGCATGCAATTACCAACAACTCTCAGCAGGATATAAAATTTCTCTGTAAGTGCACAGCAATGTTAACGGCTGTGGCTGATGAGGCTTGTTGCAGAGAATGAGGCATATTTTGCTCCAAATGATTTCATCATGGCTCGTTTGAATGTTTGCATGGAGCACTGGTGCACAATCTCAGTATTTGCTCAGCTCTGCAGTTTATAGAGCGTTTAACCTCTTCCGTGTGCTTCAATGCTGTTTTCAGCCATTTGCACGACACAAAAACCATGCAATCCTGTAGTGAATCATGTCCTGGGTCTTAAATCCAGGTCTGACATGTCCTTAAAAAGCCGTAACACAGCACGGAAATCCATCATTTCAGCTTGGTTCACCTTACTTGACATGTTTTGGGTCATTATTCTTGTATTTCTAATCTTGTATTGTCCCAAAAGATTATTTCATCCCATTTGCAGATGATTACGTGCAGTTTGTGCAGAGGAATCTCACGTAAGGTTACAAAGGGAAACATTGTTTACACATATCTTATGGGGCGACACCACAGCACACTCTTTTTTGGCTCTTGTTGATCTGGAAAGACACTGAAGATTACCCTTTGAAAGTCATCAATCTCCTTTCAGATGATCTTGTTTGCAATTCGTGTTCATGATGAGGCACCAGTATTGCTTTGGGTCTATTTCATAACCACAAAAAAAAAAAAAATCTCCACAAGAGCTATAAACCAGCTGTGAGCTGTTTCTGGAAAGCTAGTGTTGATGCTAGTGATGAAGACTCCGCTTCCCATAAGCCTTTGCTACCCACTGAAGTAAGACATGTTAGTTTTGGCTTTGGTGTGAAGAGCAGGTCTTCTTTTTTACTTTACTTTTTATTGCTTACAACAACTTTTACCAAATATGATGTGATGTAATATATTAGTTAAGTTATTTTCTGCTGTTGTTTGAAACATGACAGTGTTTGCTTCTAACTAACATTCAGGTAACCATAGACTATACCTATTTGTACACTGTGTTGCTGAGGAAGCAAACTTTATGAACTTAGTTTGTACCACAGTTTAGTAGCCAGATTTGGTGCAACTCACAGCTTTGTGCTCAGAGACATGTTGTATTACATTAGCTCATCTACCAAGCAGAGCAAACGTAACCTGGCTCTTCATTTTATTGATGGACTCTCAGGTTTGAACAGATCACTGCAGAATAACTGCCCCATATGGGTTGAATTGAACATAATGACAAACAGCTTTGCCAATATTTCAGCCTCTAACCTGTGCTCTGTCACACTCCCGTTAAGTTTTCTTCTGTTCTGTTTCTGTCAGATGGTCCAGCTTCCAGGATAACAACCAAATAATCACAGGAAACATTTCTAACAGAGATAAACACAGCTCTATCTTCTCACTGCATAACTCCTTCAGCCTGGAGACTGTAGCGTGCCACAAATTAATCCAGTCATGCCTGACAGGGAAGCTAAGAAATGGCTTTTAGAAATAAACAATTTTGGCCCTGATAATCCTGTTTTAAATAACATATTATGACCAGACATATATATGAAAATGAGACTTTTTTCTGATCACCTTGAAACTGCTCACAGCCATTTTAAGTTCAGCAACTTCTGTCCAAGACAGCAGAGACAAATCCAAAAGTATGACAAACTTTACTTGAAGAACCAGAGGACAGTGAGGTTGAGGTTTCAGCTAACTCTCAGACTTCACCAAGTGTAAAAGTTCATAAAAGTTGTCTGAAAAATGACGAGGGATCCAAAGAGCAGGTGCACTGCTATGCATGGAAGGACACCAGCTGGTCACCAGCTGAGAAGCTGTCTTCTGTGTGTGTTTATTGTGAGGTGGGCAATTAAGAAGAAAATTTTAGGAGCAAAATTATTTAGAGAACCATCCACTGTGGCACAAGCTCAGACTGAAATACTCCTGAAAGAAGCCAGAGGCCGACAGGAGTGTGTGAGTGTGTACAGGAGGC
>RPOG01009521.1:0-11566 GCA_008086565.1 Thalassoma bifasciatum | reverse complement strand
AAATAAGTTAAAAGCCAGATTTCTATCATTGAGACCAGTCAAAATACAGTCATAACCAAGTTTAGACTGTTTAAAATGAAGAGAAACAGAAATTTCAAGCATTAAAACCAGTCAAAGTACATTCATCACCAAGTCTAGACTGTTTAAAATCAGTTAAAACGAAGATTTCTAGCAATGAGACCTGTCAAACTATTTTCAATCCAAGTATAGACAGTATAAAATCAGTGAAATCCCAGATTTCTAGCATGTAGATTAGTCAAAGTACATTCATAACCAAGTTTAGACTTTTTAAAATCAGTTAAAACCCAGATTTCTAGCATTGAGACCAGTCAAAGTACATTCATAACCAAGTTCTGACTGTTTAAAGTGAGTTAAAACCCAGATTTCTAGCATTGAGACCTGTCAAACTACATTCATGACCAAGTTTAGACTGTTTTGGTGGGTTTAAACCCAGATGTCTAGCATTGAGACCAGTCAAAGTACATTCATAGCCAAGTTTAGACTGTTTTTGGTGGGTTTAAACCCAGATGTCTAGCATTGAGACCAGTCAAAGTACATTCATAACTAAGTTTTGACAGCATAAAGTGGGTTAAAACCCAGATTTCTAGCATTGAGACCTGTCGAAGTACATTAATTACCAAGTTGTGATGTATTAAGTGGGTTCAAACCGAGATTTATAGCATTGTTACCAGTCATAGTACATTCATAAGCAAGTTTGGACTGTATAAAATAAGGAAAAACAAAGATTTCAAGCATTAAGACCAGTCAAAGTACAGTCATAACCAAGTTTAGACTGTTGAAAATAAGTTAAAACCCAGATTTCTGGCATTGAGACCAGTTGAACTGCGTTCATACCAAAGTTTAGACTGTTTTTAATGGGTTTAATCCCAGATTTCTAGCATGAAGACCAGTCAAAGTACATTCATAACCAAGTTTAGACGGGAAGAAATAAGTTAAAACCCAGATTTATAGCATTGAGACCAGTCAAAGCACCTTCAAAACCATGTTTAGAATGTATAAAAGAAGTTAAAACCCAGATTTCTAGCATTGAGACCAGTCAAAGTACATTCATAACCAAGTTTAGACTATATAAAATTAGTTCAAACCCAGATTTCTAGCATTGAGACCAGTCAAAGTACATTAATAACCAAGTTTTGACTGTATAAAGAGGGTTCAAACCTAGAATTCAACCATTAAGACCAGTCAAAGTACATTAATAACCAAGTTTTGACTGCATAAAGTGGGTTAAAACCCAGATTTATAGCATTGAGACCTGTCAAAGTACATAAATTACCAAGTTTTGACTGTATCAATTGGGAAAAAAACCGAGATTTATAGCATTGAGACCAGTCAAACTATATCATAACCAAGTTTAGACTTTTTAAAATATGTCAAAACCCAGATTTCTAGCATGAGACCAGTCAAAGTACAATCATGACCAAGTTTTGACTGTATAAAATGAGTTAAAACCCAGATTTCTAGCATTGAGACAAGTCAAAGTACATTCATAACCATGTACAGACTGTATAAAGTGAGAGAAAACCCAGATTTCGAGTACTGAGACCTGTCAATATACGTTCATAACCATGTTTAGACTGTATAAAGTGAGAGAAAACCCAGATTTCGAGTACTGAGACCTTTCAATATAGATTCATAACCAAGTTTTGACTGTTTAACAAGAAGAAAAAAAGAATTTTCAAGCATAAACACCAGTCAAAGTACATTCATAACCAAGTTTGGAATGTATAAAGTGAGTTAAAACCCAGATTTCTAGCATTGAGACCTGTCAAAGTACATTCATGACCAAGTTAAGACATTTTTTTGTGGGTTAAAAACAAGAATTCTAGCATTAAAACCAGTCAAAGTACATTAATAACCAAGTCTAGACTGTATAGAATCAGTTAAACCGAAGATTTCTAGCAATGAGACCAGTCAAAGTACATTCATAACCAAGTTCTGACTGTATAAAGTGAGTTAAAACCCAGATTTCTAGCATTGAGATCAGTCAAAGTACATTCATAACGAAGTTTTGAATGTATAAAGTGAGTTAAAACCCAGATTTCTAGCATTGAGATCAGTCAAAGTACATTCATAACGAAGTTTTGAATGTATAAAGTGAGTTAAAACCCAGATTTCTAGCATTGAGACCTGTCATACTACATTCAAAACCAAGTTTATACTTTTTAAAATTAGTTAAAACCCAGATTTCAAGCATTAAGACCAGTCAAATTACATTCATAACTTAGTTTAGACTGTTTAAAATGAGTTAAAACCCAGATTTCTAGCATTGAGACCAGTCAAAGTACATCCATAACCACGTTTAGACTGTTAAAAATTAGTTCAAACCCAGATTTCTAGCATTGAGACCAGTCAAAGTACATTCATAACCAAGTTTTGACTGTTTAAAATAGGTTAAAAACCAGATTTCTAGCATGAGACCAGTCAAAGGACAGTCATAGCCAAGTTAAGACTGTTCAAAATAAGTTAAAAGCCAGATTTCTATCATTGAGACCAGTCAAAATACAGTCATTACCACGTTTAGACTGTTTAAAATGAAGAGAAACAGAAATTTCAAGCATTAAAACCAGTCAAAGTACATTCATCACCAAGTCTAGACTGTTTAAAATCAGTAAAAAAGGAAGATTTCTAGCAATGAGACCTGTCAAACTATTTTCAAATCCAAGTATAGACGGTATAAAATCAGTGAAATCCCAGATTTCTAGCATGAAGATTAGTCTAAGTACATTCATAACCAAGTTTAGACTGTTTAAAGTGAGTTAAAACCCAGATTTCTAGCATTGAGACCTGTCAAACTACATTAATGACCAAGTTTAGACTGTTTTGGTGGGTTTAAACCCAGATGTCTAGCATTGAGACCAGTCAAAGTACATTAATAACCAAGTTTAGACTGTTTTTGGTGGGTTTAAACCCAGATTTCTAGCATTGAGACCAGTCAAAGTACATTCATAACTAAGTTTTGACTGTGTAAAATGAGTTACAACCTTGATTTCAAGCATTGAGACCAGTCAAAGTACATTCATAACCAAGTTCTGACTGTATAAAGTGAGTTAAAACCCAGATTTCTAGCATTGAGACCTGTCAAACTACATTCATGACCAAGTTTAGACTGTTTTGGTGGGTTTAAACCCAGATGTCTAGCATTGAGACCAGTCAAAGTACATTCATCACCAAGTTTAGACTGTTTAAATTAGTTAAAACCCAGATTTCTAGCATTGACACCAGTCAAAGTTCATTCATAACCAAGTTCTGACTGTATAAAGTGAGTTAAAACCCAGATTTCTAGCATTGAGACCTGTCAAACTACATTCATGACCAAGTTTAGACTGTTTTGGTGGGTTTAAACCCAGATGTCTAGCATTGAGACCAGTCAAAGTACATTCATAGCCAAGTTTAGACTGTTTTTGGTGGGTTTAAACCCAGATTTCAAGCATTAAGACCAGTCAAATTACATTCATAACTTAGTTTAGACTGTTTAAAATGAGTTAAAACCCAGATTTCTAGCATTGAGACCAGTCAAAGTACATCCATAACCATGTTTAGACTGTTTAAAATTAGTTCAAACCCAGATTTCTAGCATTGAGACCAGTCAAAGTACATTCATAACCAAGTCTAGACTGTTTAAAATCAGTTAAAACTAAGATTTCTAGCATTGAGACCTGTCAAACTATTTTCAAATCCAAGTATAGACAGTATAAAATAAGTTAAATCCCAGATTCCTAGCATATAGATCAGTCAAAGTACATTTATAACCAAGTTTTGAATGTAAAAAGTGAGTTAAAACCCAGATTTCTAGCATTGAGACCTGTCAAAGTACATTCAAAACCAAGTTCTGACTGTATAAAGTGAGTTAAAACCCAGATTTCTAGCATTGAGACCTGTCAAACTACATTCATGACCAAGTTAAGACTTTTTTGGTGGGTTTAAACCCAGATGTCTAGCATTGAGACCAGTCAAAGTACATTCATAGCCAAGTTTAGACTGTTTTTGGTGGGTTTAAACCCAGATTTCAAGCATTGAGACCTGTCAAACTACATTCATGACCAAGTTTAGACTGTTTAAAATGAGTTAAAACCCTGATTTCTAGCATTGAGACCAGTCAAAGTACATCCATAACCATGTTTAGACTGTTTAAAATTAGTTCAAACCCAGATTTCTAGCATTGAGACCAGTCAAAGTACATTCTTAACCAAGTCTAGACTTTTTAAAATCAGTTAAAACTAAGATTTCTAGCAATGAGACCTGTCAAACTATTTTCAAATTCAAGTATAGACAGTATAAAATAAGTTAAATCCCAGATTCCTAGCATATAGATAAGTCAAAGTACATTTATAACCAAGTTTTGAATGTAAAAAGTGAGTTTAAACCCAGATTTCTAGCATTGAGACCTGTCAAAGTACATTCAAAACCATGTTAAGACTGTATAAAGTGAGAGAAAACCCAGATTTCTAGCATTGAGACCCGTCAAAGTACATTCATAACCAAGTTTAGACTGTTTAAAATTAGTTAAAACCCAGATTTCTAGCATTGAGACCAGTCAAAGTACATTCATAACCAAGTTCTGACTGTATAAAGTGAGTTAAAACCCAGATTTCTAGCATTGAGACCAGTCAAAGTACAGTCATAGCCAAGTTTAGACTGTTTTTGGTGGGTTTAAACCCAGATGTCTAGCATTGAGACCAGTCAAAGTACATTCATAGCCAAGTTTAGACTGTTTTTGGTGGGTTTAAACCCAGATGTCTAGCATTGAGACCAGTCAAAGTACATTCATAACTAAGTTTTGACTGTGTAAAATGAGTTACAACCTTGAATTCAAGCATTGAGACCAGTCAAAGTACATTAATAACCAAGTTTTGACTGCATAAAGTGGGTTAAAACCCAGATTTCTAGCATTGAGACCTGTCAAACTACATTCAATACCAAGTTAATACTTTTTAAAATTAGTTAAAACCCAGATTTCAAGCATTAAGACCAGTCAAATTACATTCATAACTTAGTTTAGACTGTTTAAAATGAGTTAAAACCCAGATTTCTAGCATTGAACCAGTCAAAGTACATTCATAACCAAGTCTAGACTGTTTAAAATCAGTTAAAACTAAGATTTCTAGCAATGAGACCTGTCAAACTATTTTCAAATCCAAGTATAGACAGTATAAAATAAGTTAAATCCCAGATTTCTAGGATATAGATCAGTCAAAGTACATTTATAACCAAGTTTTGAATGTAAAAAGTGAGTTAAAATCCAGATTTCTAGCATTGAGACCTGTCAAAGTACATTCAAAACCATGTTAAGACTGTATAAAGTGAGAGAAAACCCAGATTTCTAGCATTGAGACCTGTCAAAGTACATTCAAAACCATGTTAAGACTGTATAAAGTGAGAGAAAACCCAGATTTCTAGCATTGAGACCAGTCAAAGTACATTCATCACCAAGTTTGACTGTTTAAAATTAGTTAAAACCCAGATTTCAAGCATTGAGAGCAGTCAAAGTTCATTCATAACCATGTTTAGACTGTATAAATGAGAGAAAACCCAGATTTCTAGCATTGAGACCTGTCAATGTACATTCATAACCAAGTCTAGACTGTTTAAAATCAGTTAAAACGAAGATTTTTAGCAATGAGACCTGTCAAACTATTTTCATATCCAAGTAAAGACAGTTTTAAATAAGTTAAATCCCAGATTTCTAGCATATAGATCAGTCAAAGTACATTCATAACGAAGTTTTGAATGTATAAAGTGAGTTAAAACCCAGATTTCTAGCATTGAGACCTGTCAAACTACATTCAAAACCAAGTTTATACTTTTTAAAATTAGTTAAAACCCAGATTTCAAGCATTAAGACCAGTCAAATTACATTCATAACTTAGTTTAGACTGTTTAAAATGAGTTAAAACCCAGATTTCTAGCACTGAGACCAGTCAAAGTACATTCATAACCAAGTTAAGACATTTTTTTGTGGGTTAAAACCAAGAGTTCTAGCATTGAGACGAGTCAAAATACAGTCATAACCAAGTTTAGACTGTTAAAAATGAAGAAAAAAAGAAATTGTAAGCATTAAAACTAGTCAAAGTACATTCATAACCAAGTCTAGACTGTATAGAATCAGTTAAAACCAAGATTCCTAGCAATGAGACCAGTCAAAGTACATTCAGAACCAAGTTTAGACTGTAAAGAATTAATTAAACCCAGATTTCTAGCATTAAGACCAGTCAAAGTACATTCATAACCAAGTTTAGACTGTTTGAAATTAGTTAAAAACAAGATTTCAAGCATTGAGAGCAGTCAAAGTACATTCAAAACCAAGTTAAGACTGCTTTTAGTGGGTTAAAATCAAGAGTTCTAGCATTGAGACCAGTCAAAGTACATTCATTACCATGTTTAGACTGTATAAAATGAGAGAAAACCCAGATTTCTAGCATTGAGACCTGTCAATATACATTCATAACCAAGTCTAGACTGTTTGAAATCAGTTAAAACGAAGATTTCTAGCAATGAGACCTGTCAAACTATTTTCAAATCCAAGTGAAGACAGTTTAAATTAGTTAAATCCCAAAATTCTCGCATATAGATCAGTCAAAGTACATTCATAACCAAGTTCTGACTGTATAAAGTGAGTTAAAACACAGATTTCTAGCATTGAGACCTGTCAAAGTACATTCAAAACCATGTTAAGACTGTATTAAGTGAGAGAAAACCCAGATTTCTAGCATTGAGACCAGTCAAAGTACATTCATCACCGAGTTTTAAGTGTTTAAAATTAAGAAAAAAAGAGATTTCAAGCAATAAGACCAGTCAAAGTACATTCATGACCAAGTTTGACTGTAGAAAGTGAGTGAAAACCCAGATTTCAAGCACTGAGACCAGTCAAAGTACATTCATAACCATGTTAAGACATTTTTTTGTGGGTTAAAACTAAGATTTCTAGCATTGAGACCAGTCAAAATACAGTAATAACCAAGTTTAGACTGTATAAAATGAGAGAAAACCCAGATTTCTAGCATTGATATCAGTCAAATTACAGTCATAACCAAGTTTAGACTGTTTAGAATTAGTGAAAACACAGATTTCTAGCATTGAGACCAATCAAAGTACATTCATAACTGTAGTGTGGATCCTGAGGTTCAATCAGGAATCTTCACTATACGAATTCAGTTACTGCCTCGCAGAACACCAGAGGTAAACAGGTCTGTTTTGTGTCATCTGAGACAGGCAAAACACACTCCTCACCATTACTCTTTGGGTGCTTGATTTCTGATTAACAGACAACGGAAGATCCAGTTGAAAAACAACTCAGACTATAGCTTGGTTCTCAGAAATGAGTACCAAAGTGTCAATATCCTGAATCAAGTTTACGACAGGTGTCAAGGATGCAGAAGGAATCATCTGTTTTGTGTAAGCCTAAATCCTGCAAATGGACTCGTGTCACCAAAAGGTCATCTCTGTGGGCGCCAAGGAGTCTCTCTGTTAACGAACAAACAAAGAGTTGGTTGTTACGAAACCCTGATAAGTGTTTTCTAGGGTGTTTCTTATCTTCGAGCCCTAAAAATTACGACCTCCGGGAGTCCCCTTCTGGCCCCTCTCTGAGTGGGAAACAACTGTGATGAGACACCTCTGGCATCCAAGAAATTTGGTTGGACTGTTTCAAGGAACCCCCATCTCACTGTGTGTATAATATGATTGAAAAATGTCTTTAAATGCACAGATATTTTAATACATGTAAACCTGTACTCATCTGCCATAATGTCTTTCATGGATAATGTGTTTGGGCTACAGTACCATGCGTAATAAAGGTTTTCTTTTAAAGGAGATGTAATAACTGTGCATAGGTTCATATAAATTTACGCTTTGTTTAGGCTTATTCAAGAGCAGTGGACCTGGTGAGTAAAAGTATGGTAAAATCATGTATGTGCAATTAAAGTGGTGAAAGTTAAACTTAATTAAAGATTTCTGGCTGGCAAGATGAAGGAACCGCCTTTGTAGGTGGTGTCAACTTGAAGTGCGTGTTGGAGGTCAGATAAAACCAGAGCTCCCCAAGACACTCTCTCTCTCTTGCACTTTCTTCGATCCGAAACTCTGGTCTGTCAACGTCTCCACAGCAACGTCACTGACGGAGCCGCACCCTTCTCCTGCTGTTTCCCGCGGAGATTCAAAGACTCTCTGTGTTCTGGGTGCAGACGCAACAAGGCTTCCTACATCTCTTCCATCCTGAACTCTGATCTGTTGACATCGCTACGGCCACTCTGACGAGTGAACCACGTCCTGCTACTTCGCAAAGTTTCAAAGACTCTGTCTCCCGCTCTTCGTTGGAGGCCTGCCTCGCTTCCAGCTGCAGAAACAAGAGTTACGCCGCTTGCTGGGTCGTCATCCGTGGTGAAGAAGACTTCAAGGCTGGCCCCCCCTGCTTCCATCAGCGTGACGGGAGAAGCCACATCCAATCTGCAGGCACCGCGACCGGAGCGAAGCAACTGCTCCATTCCGACTGGCTGCGCCACACCACGTGGGCCTTCACGCACGCAGACATCGCCTGGCAATGAAGACGCCGCACCACGTGGGCCTGCACGAACCTACACGTCGCCTAGCAACGGGGACGCCGAGCCACGCTGAGCCACGCCGAGCCACGCTGAGCCACGCCGAGCCACGCAGAGACACGCCGAGCCTCGCCGACCCACTAGAGCCTTCATCGATCCGTTCAACTTTCCAGCTTGCATCAGCTGTTCCAGCTCTCAACGTCATCCGTTCCAGCTGTCAACATCCCGAACCTCTCTTCACCTCCCACAACACCTGACTCTTCACGCCAATCCTCTGCCTCAGTAAGACACTTTGCTTGTCCTTGTATTTCAGAATCGATGCCAGAAATTGGGTTTTTATAAAGGTTTAACTTTAGTTGGTCCCTGCTCTGATCATTGTCTGACTTTCCATTTTATCTGTGTTCCGGTTTTTAGCACAATCAGAAACTCATTCCTATTCCTGTTTCATATTTTCTTTGTTTTTATATTTCCATATATATATTCATATATTCATTTATTATCATCACCATTTCATATTCTATTTTGTATGTTCACCTATTAGTTAGTAAATAAATTCACCTTAAAAGACCGTCGTTGTTTGTGTTATGTGTTTGGTTGAAATTAAGGGCCTATGTTACCNAAATAAGTTAAATCCCAGATTTCTAGCATATAGATCAGTCAAAGTACATTCATAACGAAGTTTTGAATGTATAAAGTGAGTTAAAACCCAGATTTCTAGCATTGAGACCTGTCAAACTACATTCAAAACCAAGTTTATACTTTTTAAAATTAGTTAAAACCCAGATTTCAAGCATTAAGACCAGTCAAATTACATTCATAACTTAGTTTAGACTGTTTAAAATGAGTTAAAACCCAGATTTCTAGCATTGAGACCAGTCAAAGTACATCCATAACCACCTTTGGACTGTTTAAAATTAGTTCAAACCCAGATTTCTAGCATTGAGACCAGTCCAAGAACATTCATAACCACGTTTTGACTGTTTAAAATAGGTTAAAAACCAGATTTCTAGCATGAGACCAGTCAAAGGACAGTCATAGCCAAGTTAAGACTGTTTAAAATAAGTTAAAAGCCAGATTTCTATCATTGAGACCAGTCAAAATACAGTCATAACCAAGTTTAGACTGTTTAAAATGAAGAGAAACAGAAATTTCAAGCATTAAAACCAGTCAAAGTACATTCATCACCAAGTCTAGACTGTTTAAAATCAGTTAAAACGAAGATTTCTAGCAATGAGACCTGTCAAACTATTTTCAAATCCAAGTATAGACAGTATAAAATAAGTTAAATCCCAGATTTCTAGCATATAGATCAGTCAAAGTACATTCATAACCAAGTTTTGAATGTATAAAGTGAGTTAAAATCCAGATTTCTAGCATTGAGACCAGTCAAAGTACATTCATCACCAAGTTTTAAGTGTTTAGAATTAAGAACAAAAGAGATTTCAAGCAATAACACCAGTCAAAGTACATTCATGACCAAGTTTGACTGTAGAAAGTGAGTGAAAACCAAGATTTCAAGCACTGAGACCAGTCAAAGTACATTCATAACCAAGTTAAGACATTTTTTTGTGGGTTAAAACCAAGAGTTCTAGCATTGAGACCAGTCAAAGTACATTCATCACCAAGTTTTAAGTGTTTAGAATTAAGAACAAAAGAGATTTCAAGCAATAACACCAGTCAAAGTACATTCATGACCAAGTTTGACTGTAGAAAGTGAGTGAAAACCAAGATTTCAAGCACTGAGACCAGTCAAAGTACATTCATAACCAAGTTAAGACATTTTTTTGTGGGTTAAAACCAAGAGTTCTAGCATTGAGACCAGTCAAAATACAGTCATAACCAAGTTTAGACTGTTAAAAATGAAGAAAAAAGAAATTGTAAGCATTAAAACCAGTCAAAGTACATTCATAACCAAGTCTAGACTGTATAGAATCAGTTAAAACCAAGATTTCTAGCAATGAGACCAGTCAAAGTACATTCATCACCAAGTTTAGACTGTAAAGAATTAATTAAACCCAGATTTCTAGCATTAAGACCAGTCAAAGTACATTCATAACCAAGTTTAGACTGTTTGAAATTAGTTAAAAACAAGATTTCTAGCATTGAGAGCAGTCAAAGTACATTCATAACCAAGTTAAGACTGCTTTTAGTGGGTTAAAATCAAGAGTTCTAGCATTGAGACCAGTCAAAGTACATTCATTACCATGTTTAGACTGTATAAAATGAGAGAAAACCCAGATTTCTAGCATTGAGACCTGTCAATATACATTCATAACCAAGTCTAGACTGTTTGAAATCAGTTAAAACGAAGATTTCTAGCAATGAGACCTGTCAAACTATTTTCAAATCCAAGTGAAGACAGTTTAAATTAGTTAAATCCCAAAATTCTCGCATATAGATCAGTCAAATTACATTCATAGCAAAGTTTTGAATGTATAAAGTGAGTTAAAACCCAGATTTCTAGCATTAAGACCAGTCAAATTACATTCATAACTTAGTTTAGACTGTTTAAAATGAGTTAAAACCCAGATTTCTAGCATTGAGACCAGTCAAAGTACATTCATGACCAAGTTTGACTGTAGAAAGTGAGTGAAAACCCAGATTTCAAGCACTGAGACCAGTCAAAGTACATTCATGACCAAGTTTGACTGTAGAAAGTGAGTTAAAACCCAGATTTCAAGCACTGAGACCAGTCAAAGTACATTCATAACCATGTTAAGACATTTTTTTGTGGGTTAAAACGAAGATTTTTAGCATTGAGACCAGTCAAAATACAGTAATAACCAAGTTTAGACTGTATAAAATGAGAGAAAACCCAGATTTCTAGCATTGATATCAGTCAAATTACAGTCATAACCAAGTTTAGACTGTTTAAAATTAGTGAAAACACAGATTTCTAGCATTGAGACCAATCAAAGTACATTCATAACTGTAGTGTGGATCCTGAGGTTCAATCAGGAATCTTCACTATACGAATTCAGTTACTGCCTCGCAGAACACCAGAGGTAAACAGGTCT
>RPOG01009517.1:0-11578 GCA_008086565.1 Thalassoma bifasciatum | reverse complement strand
TCTCTCTCTCTCTCTCTCTCTCTCTCTCTCTCTCTCTCAGGATCTGGAGGTTTTATCCCAGGAATTAGTCCGTCTCAGTAAGGAGAGTCCAGGTGGAAGCACAGCCGGCTCGGGATGAGACTAACACCTGGACCGTTCAGCCCGTCTCCTCCTGGGCTCTGACTAACACCTGGACTCTGCCCCCCCCCCCCAAACCCCTCAACTGTCGTCGGCTTTATCTAACGTCTGGAGTCGCTGTGATTTCACCTCCTCAGCCCGTCTGCTGGGCTCTGACTAAATGCTGGAATCTGTCCATCTTTTGTTGCTTGGAGGGAATGGAAAGTTGGACTCGGCTCATTTATGTTGCTATGAATGTACTGTAATTAGACTGCACCGCTACCACCTGGGAAAAGAGGATTGTAACAGACTGTCTCCGTCTACGTCCTGGAACACACACGTTCACACTCTGTACACTAACTGACTGACGCTGGATATTTCCTGGGACTTTACTGCAACTTTCTGACTCTCTCACCTTTTAAAGCACCAGGTGTTAGACTCCCCCGACAAAGAGCGATCCTTTCAAAGTAAAAGTTGAGATTTTTCAGGTGTAAAGAGCAACGTAAACCTGAATGTTTTATTTATAAACTCCCTCAGACGAGAAGTTAACAACAGGAACACGAGTCTTTACAGTTGTTTGTTTCTCGTTCAGCGCACAAACCTGACAAATCCAGACTTTTTACTGATCCACATCTTCACAGATTTATTCCACTTTCCTGTTCGGCCTCTTTATTGTCAGTAAAGTCAAAGTTAAGTAAAGTTAAAATGACGTTAACCTGATTCCAGCCAAGAGTTAAAAAGTGAATTTTGTCTAAACGTTGTCGTTTTGCGCTGATGTTGCTCTGAAAATTGTGTTTCTAACATTTTCATTTTGCTCGTATCAAAACAAGTTTTGCTCCCTAGAAACTTTGAAGTTTCAAAAACACAAGAACAAAAAAAAATCCTGTTGTGTTTTTGCCATTTTGGTCGTTTGGTCGACTTAAAATAGCTAAAAACGTCTAAAAACGACTAAAACAACCAAAATATGACGAAGAGAAGAAGAAAAAAGTCGTTTCAAAATCTTCAGCTTCAAACGAAAGAATCAAACACGTTTTCTTTTTGTCTCGTTCGGCTCTGGCTATGTCATGGAGCACAAACATTCTGTACTCACATCATACCCAGGCTCTGGCTATTTCCTGGACTTCACGCCTTTCACAGCTTTTGTCTTAATTTTTTTGTTGTTTTTCTGTTGTTTTGTTTTTCTCTGTAACAACAAGTTAAGATGTGAAACTTTTCTGCATGTTTTTATTTATTTTTTAAGGTTTTTTTCATCCACAGATTGTAAAAATGTCACCAACGACTTCAGGAATTTATTTTTTTTGCATGAAAATCAAACATTTCTTAAAAAGCAGCTTTATTTTGTCTCTTTTTTGGGGATTTAATCTGAAACTATTCCAGGATGAAAATCTGTGAAATTAAAACTGTTTAAGTTTCTGTTTGCGTTTCAGCCCCAGGGCTCTGTCTACATCCTGGATCACACGAACTCTAATTGCACTCTTAAGTTGTTCGACTCTTTTCGATCCTGTCGGGATAAAAAAGTAAAACTTTCTGCGACTGACTTCCTCATGATTCCTGCCGGGCTGGGTCTACTTCCTGCTTCTAAGCGACATCGTTAAATTACGTTGAGTGTATTTTAAACCTGCTTCTGTTTCCTGTGATTATAAAAAAGTATATGAAGTTTATTTTAATGATGAATCTTCTGCCTTCGTTTCTCACGGACACTGACTACGTCCTGGATTTAACTTATGCTACAAGCTGCTCCTTGTGACTGGGATATGACTAAATCCTGGACTGAATGCTTGTAACAGACAGCAGTGTGTTTTACGTTGTGCTGCCTGTAAATTTCTGCTTCATTATTGTTTGTACACTGCTGAAAAAATGATCTCGTTTACGGTGCAGCTCTGACCTGATGCTTCGGTTTCACCTTTAAACGCTGTAAAAACACAGATGTAGAGTAAGAATAAAACACGAGACGGTTAAAGATCCTTGAAACGGTGGAGCTGCACTGTAAAAACTCACTGCGGGATCAGTCTACGTGCTGGGCAGTGCTGCTTTGTTTTGGTTTGTAATGTTAAAGTCTGTATATATTCCTGCGCTGTGACTTCTAACTGTATGAAGAATCAACTGATCTATTTATGAGACTGATATCCAGGAGGACGCTAATTATTGTAACAATGAGGAAAATATATCGTGAAGAAGAAACAACAACGTGTTTGTGGTTTTTCTTTCATTTTTCCTTTAATTCATGCTCATTTTACAGTTTTATTTCTTTATATAAGTTTCCATCCTCTGGTGATTTTGACACAAAAAAACCCCACAAATAACTTCAGCTGAAATACAGGACTCTCTGAAAGAATGTGGTCTGGCTGTTTCAAGATGCACAATAAGGAGGCACTTGAGGAAAAATGGGCTGCACGGTCGAGTCGCTAGGAGAAGGACTTAACAGTACGTCAGGTAGACTCGTTTGCTACGGAAACAGAAATTTTCCCGTATCAGTAGAAACATCAGGGAGTTTTTAGTCTAATAACGAGCTCACAAGTTTTCACAAACTGATTCTACAAACTGAATTAATAATAAATCAGTCGGAAATAAAGAAGAGGAAGTTTGGAAACTAGACAATGAGTCAGTTACATGTTTAGATAGATAGATAGATAGATAGATAGATAGATAGCAACATTTTAACAAAAAAACAAATGACCTGCAGCTAAAACCTCATATCAATTAAGAAAAAGAAAATAAACTTTAAGAGCGAGTACACTTAACCCGTGCTTGGATAAGTTATAACATTTTCCATTAAATTGAATATGAACCTATAAACTAAATGAGAAAGAGAAAAATCTGCTCTGAAGATGTTGAAGACAGATATTACAAACTGTCCGAAAAGTAGACAGTGCTGCTTAAATTATAGTTTGACCATTTTCTAACTTCAAATCTCAGAAAAACTCATAAAACTGGACAAAAACATGAGGCTCTGTAGCTCATTTACATAAATGTCCAGGCAGAGAACGTCCCAGTGTATGGGAATGAGTTCACGCTCTGTGATTGGCTCATCAAGTTTGAGGGCGGGACTTAGCCAGTTCATTGGTCAATGGATATTAGAGTCTTGTTTTTAAAGCCTTAAACGCCCTTCATGTTTCAGCTCCACCAATGAGGTTCTAGAATGTTCAAACATGAAGGGCAGGGAGCTTTCTGCCCTTTGTGATGTCACAAGGAGCTTTCTGCCCTTTGTGATGTCACAGGGAGCTTTCTGCCCTTGATGATGTCACAGGGAGCTTTCTGCCCTTGATGATGTCACAACATTCCGTAACTCTGAGTGTTTTTAAGGAAAAATAACGACCTTTAGCTTTTTAATCAGCTCTGATTGATTCAATAAAATCACAGATTAAACTGAATTTATTCATCTCATCTGTTCAAGATTTCAACACTTGTGCTTTTTTCAGTCTTTATTTTGTCCCTCAGGTGCCACCGTAGTTATCTTTACATGATTTACAGCTCAGTAAAATCTGTTTTTCTGTCTCTGGTGTTTTAGTAAACTCTTTTTTTTCTGCCTCTGTCTGAAACACTTTGTTTTAGCTGCTGTCCCTTTAAGACTCCCCACTCTACAAACCCCCTTCACTCTGATTGGTCGGCTTTCTGGAGACAGACCTCTGTGTTTGAGGCTCCAAAATTACTTAATATTAATGTGATTCACTGAGATAAAAGTGACATAAAGAATGAAAAACAGACTCAAATATGGTTCATGTCTTTGATAAATGACGTCACGTTGTGTTTCCGGTGTAACCAAACCCTGACTCTTAAAGTGACAGTAACGTGCGCTCAGCTGTCGGTCCGTTGGGCTCGGTCTACGTCCTGGACTGTGAGTTTCCTGAGGCGTTGATCTCTGAATAAACTTTTCTCATTAAATCCTCTTAAAGTTGCTGGAGTTTGTTCTTCTCTTTAATCTCTGTAGGTGACAGAGCATCGGCGCCGCGCTTTGACTCCGCCCCCCTCCACCCCTCCCACAATCCTCTCTGTTTTTGTTCTCTGATGGAGGTCGAGTTCGGGGTTCGTCAGCGGGGAGATGCCGCCTCGCTCGCCGCTAATTAGCTGTCGGCTACTTCCTGTCCCGTGGAGAGGAAGAGATTAGAGAGGTGACCGCCGGGCGCCGCCGCCGCCGCCATAACCAGATAGCGTTTGATTGGTCGGGCCGAGGGGTTAATTGAAGGGGAGGAAGTGATGAGTTCTTTAAAATGTTGTTTAATTAAAGCAAAACTCAGAGGGGCCCACGATTTTTTTTTATAAACTTTCTGAGCAACAAGTTTTATTCTGTCTGATTCAACTTTACAAATTTTATCTGATCATTTAACACTTTGTCGTTTGGTTTTTGCAGAATTTCTGTCACAACCAAACAACTTTTCAGCTTTTCAACATTTTCATTCTCACGGATTGAAAAATGTTGAAGTTTCAGTTCAGAGGAGAAAGATGTTAAAAAGAGGGAGGAAGGAGAAAGAGAGGAACTGTTTACTGTCTACTTCATATTAATTAAGGCTTTTCTAACTCTATGTTTATACTTTACATATATATATATATATATATATATATATATATATTTGGGTCAATGAGGTGACGTCCCTTTTTTTGTGTCTGAGTGTAATATTTCCTTCCATCATGAATTGAGTATTTCATCACATGTATTTCTTTATTCTATGAAACCTGTGTTATTTGAACACATCTTTAAACTATTAAAATATAACATGTTTTTTTGTGTTTTGGTTCCTCAAACCCCCAAAATGTCAGGTGGTGCAACCGTCCTGACAAGTATCCACAGTAATTAAACTCTAAAAATTGAATGTCAGTTATTGTAAATGGAAATTAAAAATACAGTGGCATTATTTTATGCTTCAACCTTTTTAAATAAAACATTCTTTGCAAATAAAAAGAATTTTAGGAGCTAAAGGCTAAAACAGGAGCTAACAGCCAGGATTCACTAATGTTACAGACATGTGTCAGAGCACCGAGCTGTGAGTAAATAAGCTAAATGTAGCTGCTACTAAACTATGATACAAACGTGTGTGTGTGTGTGTGTGTGTGTGTGTGATGTAACAAAGGCCCCTAAACGCCTCAGGAAATTAGAGGGTGATCCTGACATCCGAGAGAGCGAGAGAGCGGAGGTGGAAGTCGAGTTACAGAGTTTAAAAAATTCACGAGTTTTCTCCTGCAGAGGCTAAAGATAGACACAGAGAGTGTGTGTGTGTGTGTGTGTGTGTGTGTGATGTAACAAAGGCCCCTAAACGCCTCAGGAAATTAGAGGGTGATCCTGACATCCGAGAGAGCGAGAGAGCGGAGGTGGAAGTCGAGTTACAGAGTTTAAAAAATTCACGAGTTTTCTCCTGCAGAGGCTAAAGATAGACACAGAGAGTGTGTGTGTGTGTGTGTGTGTGTGTGTGTGTGTGTGTGTGTGTGTGTGTGTGTTGACAGAATCTGTCAGTTTATTGTTGTGAAAACATTTGTGACACAAAGAAAACACTCCACTGTCCTTTATTCAGAACAACAAGGACAGTGAACGCATCATGAACAGACTCTACACAATAACATTTGAGAGGCAACAAACAAAAAGACAGTGAACGCATCACGGTGAGCATGCACCTGAATGCAACTCAAGAATAAAACTTAAAGTAGGAATAAAAACTTCAAATGTGCGAAAAGATAAAACACAAACAGGGGTGACGGCGAAATTTCCCACTGACATTAAACGCCACGTCAAACAAAGAGTGATTGAATCAAACCAGAGAATTTTTTACTTTTCCTTTTTAGAATTAAAATATCAACAAATAAGGCAGAAAAAGTCTGACACTGGAGGACTTGAATGCATCACAGAGGAGTAAGGGAGTCAGTGAACGCATCACTAAACAGGACGGTAAATAAACTCGATGGGTGAAGCATCACTAATGAAGACAGACAGACAGGAGAACCCGAGGGAGGACTTGAATGCATCACCAGAGCGGAGAGTAAACTTATCCCCAGGGAGCCATTGAGAGGACAGTGAACGCATCACAGCTGAAAGTAAACACAGTTTCCTGTCTGGTGATGCGTTCACGGGCATTTAGTAGAGACTTGAACGCATCATGGTGGGAAATCACAGACTTTTTGATGCCAAGTTAGAGAAACCAAATATTCCTCTCCATGATAGAGACACTGAACGCACCATGAGTCAAAATTTGCTATGAAAAGTGAAAATTTTGAGAAAAAAATCAAAGTTTTGAGACAGAAGATGACATTTTTGGGGGAAAAATGTTGAAATTCTTGGATAAAAGTCAAAGTTTTTACTTTTTAATCTCAAAAGTTTTTGATTTTTTTCCCCAATATAGAGTCAAAATTTTGAGAATAAAAAGTAAAAGTTACAAAATGGGAGGTTGTTGATAAAAAGAATCAACATTTTGAGATAAAGAGTTAAATCTCACATTTTCAAAAAATCTACTTTTGAGATAAAAGTCAGAGTAATGAGATAAGAGATAAAAAGTTGAATTATCAAGATAAAAAGTAAAAATTTTAGAAAAAAAAAAATCAAAATTTTGACGTTAAAATAGAAAAACTGATTTCTGAGTAAAAATAATGAGATAAGGTTTGAAATTTCGAGACGAGAAGTCAAAGTTACGAGAAGGGAGGGTGAAATTTTAGGATAAAATTATGGGAGAAAGAGTCAAAACTGACTTTTCTGAGAGTACAGTGAACGCACCATGAGACAGGACATTGGATGCATCAGAGCGTCACAGCAGGAGACAGTGAACGCATCACTCTGGACTCTTTTCTTCCTTGACTGAACTCAAACCAAGTGTAACACACACACACACACACACACACACACACACACACACACACACACACACACACACACACACACCGTGGCCCCCGGGGGCCTCACGTATCGATCGGACTCTCAGTGTAATCAGAGCCGCTGTGTTTGTTTTTAGCTCCAGAGTGGGAGGAGAGAGATGTGGCACTGCGGCAACACACACACACACACACTCACACACACACACACGTACATACATTAAAAAACACACACACACACACACACACACACATTAAACACATTAAACACACACACGTACATACATTAAAACACACACACACTCACACACACACACACGTACATACATTAAAAAACACACACACACACACACACACACACATTAAACACATTAAACACACACACGTACATACATTAAAACACACACACACTCACACACACACACACGTACATACATTAAAAAACACACACACACACACACACACACGCAGCCAAAGGTCCAATCAGAGCGTCCGTGTCTTTATATAGACGCTGTGTGAGCGATGGAGGAGGATGTAATTGAACAGAAAGAGCTCTGATTACACACACACACACACACACACACATTCTTTCTTTTCTTCATTTCTCTCTGTGTCAGTTTCTCTTCAGCTTCATTAAACAGAAACGTTTCAACAAGTATCGAACAAATTCTGAAATAAAGTTCAAACAAAACCAAATATTCAAAAACCAAATAACATGAAACAGTGAAAAAAAAGGATAATTAAAATTAAAGCGGCGTGGAGCGGGGAGTCGCTCTCGTGCGGTTCTCCGAGGACAACTTCGTTCAAATACGTACCCTAAAAATCGTCAAATTCTGACTTTTGGGACAAATTTCCGAAGTTGCTGTGCAAAATTCAGAGTTTGCCCAAGAGAATTTTTTGAAGGTTGAGGCATGATTGAGGTAGCCAAAAAATTTCAGACTTGTACGTGAAAGTAGGCGGGGGGGCTATCGTTTTAAGCTAATGCTAAATGCTAGCAACATGTTAGCATTTTTTGAGTGGCAAAATCATAAATTTTTCGCACTTGTCTGGGGGGGTAGGACATGGAGCCGTGCTCTTTATCTGAAGCGAAAGGGGTGAAAATTGGGTTTAAAGGCGCGGAAACAAACAATAATAATCTTTAACGTTTCAAGAGGGCCTTCGCCCGCCTGTCGGTCGCTCGGGCCCTAAAAAATAAGAAAAGTAAAACACAAACCAGTAATAAATGGGGAGGCTGATCATTAACACATTTATATGTTAATATTGATGTGATAAGTAAATAAAGTGCTATAAAAGAGAATAAATTCTCCTTGGAAACAGTTTGTTACATTACATAACATTACATGACTCAAAAATTCAAACACTGACTTTATTAATTTTTTATTCTATTTTTTATTTGATGTGGACATCACAATAACATCGGACAAACCAGATATTATGTTTTAGTATTTTAGTATAAGTGCTAATTCACAACATTGGTCCATAGGAGGCTTTATATACATGTTATATACATTTATTTATTTTTTCTAAACTGCTTCTGTCTCTATAGATTGAATTAGTCAAAAGAAATAATTTGTTTACATGGAACAAGTTAACAGAGTTCATTTAATTGAGGTCAGTGTTTTAATTTTTGAGTTCACAACCTTAAAAACAACACACAATAACGCCGCTCTGACTTTATGAACTCAGGGTTAGTTCAGGAGAAAGTTTCTTTCTCTCAGGTCACAGATTTAATGATCTGCACTTTGGCTCCATGAAATATTTATTCATCTGCAAAACAAAACAAAACAAACACTGAGACTTTACAGCACAACAAGGTTAAGACCACAAACAACCAGAGACCAGGAAGAAATACGACAAAGTTTAACACCAACGTTTGTAACAAAAAAGTGTGTGTGTGTGTGTGTGTGTGTGTGTGTGTGTTTGCTCTTTTGTTGTGTGTTTGGACCAGGTCACGTCCTCTCTCTCTCTCTCTCTCTCTCTCTCTCTCTCTCTCTCTCTCTCTCTCTCTTTGCTATGTGATCTTATTGGTTTTAATGAGCTTCATTAATGCAGTAGGATCAAATTTCTCTCCTGCACACACACACACACACACACACACACACACACACACACACACTTCACAGTCAGTTCTTTGTGTTTTGTTGTCACCAAAAAAGCTGATTTTTTAAAACTTTTTGTGTCTGAAAAACTTCTCTTGGATCAGTTTTTGTCTGTTTCTTGTGTAAATTTGCCCCAAACGAAAAACTGACTTTCTTTATTGCATTGTAACGGACGTCCGAGCAGAGAATGTCCCAGTTTGTGGGGATGAGTCTACGCACTGTGATTGGCTCATCAAGTTTGAGGGCGGGACTTAGCCAGGGGTTAATTAGTGTTCAAGTCCCTTCATCTACACGGCCTTCATGTTTGAGCTCCATCAAGGAGGTTCTAGAATGTTCAACATGAAGGGCAAGGAGCTTTCTGCCCTTTGTGATGTCACAACGTGAAGGGCGAGGAGCTTTCTGCCCTTTATGATGTCACAACATGAAGGGCAAGGAGCTTTCTGCCCTTTATGATGTCACAACATTCCGTAGCTCTGAGTGTTTTTAAGGGTTTTTTTTCTTCTTAGTCTCTGAGAGGATGAGGTTTTTCCTCCTGAAGCTTCTCTGTGACTGACAGAGCAGCAGGAACATGACTAATAATCGTTCCTCCTCCCTCTCTGTGTATTTATCCCGTCTGCATAATTACTGCAGACAGTCTGTTCCTGAACGCCGCGCGCCGATGCCAAACGAGTGTTTAGTAAAACAAAACGCTGCGAGCTTCCTCCCAGCTGGCAGACTCCGCTCCGACACATCCACAGACCGATCTGAATCTGGGGCCGGAGCCAAACGCCGAGCAGACTGCGGGCTCAGCGTGTCAGCTGATCCACAGGTAGATAAGGACGACAGGTAGACGCAGCTGTCTGAGGCCGCGCGGGCCCTGAACGCCTCGCAGCGATCCACGGGAGAGAGCGAGTGATGGTGAAAGAGAGAAAACGCTGTCAGTGGGTCGGACGCTGAACGCCACATTAACTCTGAGGGTTTATGAAAGAGGCGGAGTCAGGATCAGGCTCTGAAAACTCCAGGAACAAAGTTTATAAAAAACTGAGTCAGGAAATAACAGATTTATACGTCAGTTAGTTTCAGATTAAAACTCCTGTTTGGTGTTTTTATTCATCAAAAACTCTTCACAGGGTTTTTCACAATTCTGATTAAGTCAGACAGGAAGTAAATGATTAAACACCTTATAAGAAAACACAAGCTAAAGGCTAAAACAGGAGCTCAAGGCTAAATCAGGAGCTAAAGGCTAAAAGAAGCGCTAAAAGCTAAAACAGGAGCTAAAGGCTAAAACAGGAGCTCTAAAGGCTAAAACAAGCGCTAAAGGCTAAAACTGGAGCTAAAAGCTAAAACAGGAGCTAGGGGCTAAAGTAGGAGCTAAAGGCTAAAACAGGAGCTAGGGGCTAAAGTAGGAGCTAAAGGCTAAAACAGGAGCTAAAGGCTAAAAACAGGAGATAAAGGCTAAAACAAGCGCTAAAGGCTAAAACAGGAGCTCAAGGCTAAAACAGGAGCTAAGGGCTAAAACAGGAGCTAAAGGCTAAAATAAGCGCTAAAGGCTAAAACAGGAGCTAAAGGCTAAAACAGGAGCTAAAGTTTCAAACAGGAGCTAAAGGCTAAAACAGGAGCTAAAGGCTAAAAACAGGAGATAAAGGCTAAAACAGGAGCTAAAGTTTCAATCAGGAGCTAAAGGCTTAATCAGGAGCTAAAGTTTCAAAAAGGAGCTAAAGTTTCAAAAAGGAGCTAAAGGCTTAATCAGGAGCTAAAGGCTAAAACAAAATTTCATTAAATCTCATGATAAAAACTTTTCCAAGAGAAATTTAGCCACCTGGATGATTTTTTAATCACTTAATTATATAAGTGAGATAAATTTGGATGAGGTGGAAAAATGCGCGAGGTGCTAGCTCATGTTAGCTTAGCATTGAGCAGGAACAAAACAGGACGAGATTCAAGAGACTGAAAACCTGAGGAACAAAAAACTGTCCTGACTGTGAAGGTGAAGAACTCTGATTGATTCTCACAGGAGAGAGGAGCTACACACACACACACACACACACACACACACACTCACACACACACACACACACACACACTCTCACACACACACACACACATAGAGAAGGTCAGCGGGTGGTAGAGATACATTANCTAAAGTTTCAAAAAGGAGCTAAAGTTTCAAAAAGGAGCTAAAGGCTTAATCAGGAGCTAAAGGCTAAAACAAAATTTCATTAAATCTCATGATAAAAACTTTTCCAAGAGAAATTTAGCCACCTGGATGATTTTTTAATCACTTAATTATATAAGTGAGATAAATTTGGATGAGGTGGAAAAATGCGCGAGGTGCTAGCTCATGTTAGCTTAGCATTGAGCAGGAACAAAACAGGACGAGATTCAAGAGACTGAAAACCTGAGGAACAAAAAACTGTCCTGACTGTGAAGGTGAAGAACTCTGATTGATTCTCACAGGAGAGAGGAGCTACACACACACACACACACACACACACACACACTCACACACACACACACACACACACACTCTCACACACACACACACACATAGAGAAGGTCAGCGGGTGGTAGAGATACATTAGAGAGGGTGTATGCACTTTCTTCTCACGCAACCT
>RPOG01009515.1:0-11582 GCA_008086565.1 Thalassoma bifasciatum | reverse complement strand
TCCAAATAAGCATTTCACCACAGAGATAGAAGCCCTCCACCATCTTTAATCCTCGTTTTACAAGCTCCAATGAGATCAATGGAAAGCAGATGGGCCAAATACTTCAAACTGAATGTTTCGCTCGTCAGTCTTTAAATAAAACACCAAGTTTCGAACACCTATTCCAAAGGTTTAAGATCTGATGACTCACATGTCCTTTCACCAACTGTTTGAAATGATTTTTTAACCATCAACTCTTTCGTTACCTGTTTCCCAGGTGTCCGTGGGGCTGCTCCATGGTCGCGCCTCTCACATCATCTGGCCCCCAAATCGTTGGCAGCAAATCAAACCGTGTCTCCCCCCAAACCGAGGACCTCTGGACACTGAGGAAGAGGAGGGATAAAGTCCAAAGAGGAAGACGGTGCCACAAACACACGCTCAATCACACACTCTGTTGTGTTAATGAAACTGAAATGTGATGTTTTTATGGACGACAGCCTTTTTCGCTGCTTTGGGAATTCACTCACTCTGCTCTGATACGTCTTTTAAAAATGTTACAATTTGCTAAAAATAGAAACAGTCTGATTGTTAAAGTCCATCAATCTTTTTTGAAGTGCTTTTGTTTTTGTGTTTTTGAGTTTTGTCGAACCAGCCAGAGTCTGATCATTACCAGAGCCATAAAGAACTCAGTCAAATTTTTCCAGAACAAAAGCCAAAACCAATTGTCACAGTTTCATTTTTGAAGTGACAATTTTCTGATTTGTTCTGTTTGATTTCTGTTTCACTGAAATTCATTTAGGACAGTTGGTTGAATAAAACACGAGACTGGAAAAAAAATAAATCAGGCTTTTGAAACTTTCTTTTGTATCCAGGACCTGGTGGTAAGAGTAAGGCATTGACAGTGGTAAGTTACCAGAAGGTTAGAGATAGAGGCACTAAGGGGCTGTTAACACACGAATGGTTTTAGGGTTAAGCACTCAAGTATTGTTGCTTTTCAACTTCCTGTTTACATAAAAATGACATTTCAGCCAACCCAGAATGCAAATTTTTGAGAGTGGGATTTTTTCTACTGTTGCCATGTAAATGGCAGGCTGGCATTTTCACTGAAAATGATCAACATCATGCTCGGCTTTGCATGAGCGCATTAAAACTCTGCTGTGCCGTGCGCAAACTAAAAAAACAACATTTATCTACTGTTTTGTTCATGTGCTGCTGAATCTATGGACTAACTTCTATCAAATATGATATGTTTGGCTTTATAGGGTTAAGGTCAAAAGTTACATCAAAAGAGTGAAAATTATGGAAGAAAATTATGGAGGCAATAGAGAGGGGAGTTATTATTTTTGTGTTGACAACAAGATGAAATGTTTGGCAATGTAATGTAATGTTTATAGTTTCTAATTGGTTCCCCAAGTTTTGCCTCAGAAGTCTCAGGGTTGTTGAGTTGCTCCAGTGTTGGCTCAGATTCTTATGCACCTTCACTATGTTTTTTGCAAACCCTTCCCAATTCCCCCAATTATTTTCCATCCCTATGACAGAGAGAAACAGCATCAGTTATTTTCTGAAATTTCTGTTATCACTGTGCTTTTGTTTGTTTGGCCGCGGTTCTCACCCTGAGCTGAGTGCTGCTGATTGTTCGCTCAGATCACATAAATATTCCCTCTTTATTCGCTTCAAAATTAGCCTTTGCACCTCCCACATCATCCAGGTGATCTGAGGTCTTAATTAGCGAGAAACCGCACACACAGAACAGCTGACTCCTGCCCACCTCTCCAACAGCTGAACAGCTCCGTCTTTAAGAGGAGTGTGGCTCATTTGCATAAATCAAATTGAAGAAGCACTTGTGGTAAATTCATTCAAATGGAGCTCTCTGATGTAGCGGTTGATTCGGCAGTGCTAACAGCTGTGTCGCAGCTTAATGGGACCTTGAAGGCACAAGTGGGGCTAAATGCAGGTGTACTCAACCCTCAGCAGAGCGCTCAAAACTGCATTATTCATTCACTCCAGTGCCATGTGCATTTCTGTGCCTATTTAGACTGACATTTAAGCTTTATGTTTGGTCTACAACTCTAATTCCAATAAAGTTGGGATGTTGTGTTAAATGTAAACAAAAACAGAAAACTATGGTTTGCAAATCCTTTTTGACCTATATTCTATATACCTGTTGTTGTTGTTTTCTGTATAAAATCACTCATTTTGAATTTGATTCCTGCAAGATGTTCCTAAAAAGCTTGGTCAGGGTCAACAAAAGACTGATAAAGTTGCTTAATGCTGAAAAACAGCTGTTTGGATCATTCCACAGGTGAACAGGTTCATTGGAAACAGGTGAGTGTCATGATTGGGTATAAAAGGAGCATCATCCCCAAAAGGCTCAGTCCTTCACAAGAAAAGATGGGGCCAGATTCACCACTTTGTCAACAACTGCGTGAGCAAATAGTCCAACAGTTTAAGAACAATGTTCCTCAATGTTCAACTGCAGGAATTGATGGATTTCATCATCTACAGTCCATAATATCATCAAAAGATTCAGAGAATCTGGAGAAATCTCTGCACGTAAGCAGCAAGGCCCAAAACCAACATTGAATGGCCGTGACCTTTGACCCCTCAGGCGGCGCTGCATTAAAAACCCACATCATTGTGTAAAGGATATCAGCACGTGGGCTCAGGAACACTTCAGAAAACCATTGTCAGTTAACACAGTTCATCACTACATCTACAAGTGACAGTTCAAACTCTACCATGCAAAGACAAAGTCAGACATCAACAACACACACAAACGCAGCCGCCGGCTTCTCTGGGCCTGAGCTCATCTGAGATGGACTGAGGCAAAGTGGAAAAGTCTGCTGTGGTCTGACGAGTCCACAAAGGACAATCCGGATTGTTCTCAGCACAAACTTCAAAAGCAGCATCTGTGATGGTATGGGGGTGTGTTAGTGCCCCATGGCATCATGGGTAACTGTCCCAGTATCTGTGAAGGCAGCATTAATGCTGAAAGGTACAAACAGGTTTTGGAGCAACATCTGCTGCCATCCAAGACACTTTGTCTTTTTCAGGGACGTCCCTGATTATTTCAGCAAGACAATGAAACCAAGACACATTCTGCTCCTGTTACAACAGTGTGGCTCTGTAGTAGAAGAGTGCAGCTACTAGACTGACCTGCCTGCAGTCCAGACCTGTCTCCTATTGAAAATGTGTGGAACATTATGAAGAAAAAAATACAACAACAGAGACCCCGGACTGTTGATCAACTGAAGTTGTTCATCAACAAGAATGTGAAAGAATTCCAGCTCCAAAGCTTCAACAATCAGTGTCCTCAATTCACAAACACTGAAAGAGTGTTTTTCAAAGGAAAGGTGATGTAACACAGTTGGAAACATGAACCTGTCCCAGATTTTTAGGAACGTGTTGCAGCATTATTTTACAAAAAAAAAAAACATGGATATACTTTTCTGTGGGAGGTAGAAACAAATCAGTCTGATGAACTTTCTGCTCACCAGAATCCTGAATTGTCCCCTGATGTGTAGGTTTGAAACCTTGTACTGATGCACTTCTTCTCCCAGATCAGCCGTTCCTCTCATCTAACTTGACATCTCGTGTGCCTTTAGTTAGTGTCACTGTCAGTGTCTCATAACTGGAGCGTTGAGAGCAGCTGGCGCCGTAGCCTCACACTTTGACCCACATTTCTGAACACATTTAAACGGCCCTGATCTCGTCTCTGCAGGTCAGAACGCTGTAAAATAAATCATCATAAACTTCATTGTGGACGTTAACGTGGTAACTGCGGCCTGTAGAGGACTATAACTGCCTCGGCTCGGTCTGTGGGATATTGTGCTTGTGTTTGCATATCTTATGGTACTTTACATTCTGCATTTACCTTATTTACCAAGAGCTGAAAAGACAGGCTGTCTCTAAGCTTCTGTCCTGTTGCTGTGCCAACACACGCCGCCACCGGCTGCTGCTGCTAGGATACCAGCATCACTGTGGTGAGATACAACCTTGTTTGGGTGAACAGTAAAACCATGGAGGGAAGAAAAGTGGGTGAACCACCATTGTTTCACATTGCTTCATATTTTTAGTTTTACAAAACAGTTTCAGGTACCCTTACGGCTAAAGGAAGGAGCAATGTTAGACTCATAGTGATGTCATCCATCTGTTTCTGAGGAGAAGTTTTGAAGCATTGTCATCTTTTGGCCACTTATTGGAAATTCTGGACTTAGCTTAACTTTATTCAAGTTAACGGTTACCGTGTGTTCACCTGTCAGCCTAGTCAGCGTTACCTCCAATTATTCAAACCATAGACTGTATAATGAGTGGACGTAACGACGTTCGGCTCAAACTGAAGCCTCCAGCAGATGCCCCGCCCCCTGGTGTCTGGCTGCAGTATAGGTCATAAGCCCCGCCTCCTCATATATTCCAGATATGAGCTGGGAAAACTTAAAAAATTACGATACCTCGTAGAAACGTTTCTTTCATCTTTACGCGAAGGTGGTATGACGATGTCATCTGGCTGCATGGTGTTCAGGTGTTTTTTTTCTGAGAAGTTAGTTTCTCATTAGTTATTGGACGTTAAAAACCGCAATATATGTTTTGTTTAACGATAGTTGACAGCTGCCGTTCGTGAGTAGTTTTTACCGGGGATGTAAGAAACTTCGGGAAAGAGCCAAAAGGAGACTAAACCTTCTGAAGAAGAAGAAATAAATATTTTTATTTCTCTTTTTTACTCTGCTCCATCGGAAATTCTCTACCGCGCAGACTCTGGCTGCACAATGGCGGCTAGAGAAACAGGTTTTTTTGGCTTCAAAATCGTAGAACTGTGACAGGCGGAGGCACGCTGTCCATTCTATATACAGTCAATGATTCAAACTCTAAATCTTAAAATTCAGGCTAAGAAACATGTTATGATGCATATCGTGATGAAAAGTACAGAGAGCACTTATAAAGACACTTGTGTTGAGTGTCAAGGTTCAAGGTTTCTTTATTTGTCATCGCATGTTTCAGAGCAACGAAATTTCTTTCAGTTTCACCCTGTTTCATTAGATGAGAAAAAGAGTACAGAAGGGGGGAAGAGGGGGGGAAAAAAAGCATAACACCAGACTAAGCTCCCGTCCAACCCTTGGGATACCAAACCTGCTTGCAGGAGCAAAAATGATAATTACTTACTTTTAAATGACTGGCATTTATAAACTATTTGTCCAATTCAAAACCTAAAAAAATGGTGAAACTGTTAGATTCTCAAGTTTCCCAGAGTACCTGACTGTAGAGTGACTGGGAGTAACGTCAATTTTATTAACACTGCCTTGATCCTCATGTCCTCTAAATTTACTGAACATTAACTGCTTGCTCTAGCTAAATTATGTTAAAAACTATTTATACAGTACAGGCCAAAAGATTGGACATACCTTCTCATTCAATTTGCATTTTCTTTATTTTCATGACTATTTACTGGACTGACTGACTTCATTTCTTAAAGTAATGGTGTCCACTTTTTTCTTTAGTTAGCTGATTGGTTCTTGTCATAATATGAATTTTAACAGTTGTCCAATAGGGCTGTTGGCTGTGTATTAACCTCATTGATAAAGCCAGAAATTCCACTAATTAACCCTGATAAGACACAGCTGTGACGTGAAAACCATTTCAGGTGACGACCTCTTGAAAATTGCCAAAAGTATACAAAGCAGGAATCAGAGCAAAGGGTGGTTATTTTGAAGAAACAATAATATAAAACATGTTTTCAGTTATTGCACCTTTTTTTGTTCCTTCTAAACATGACTGTGTTTCAATATTTAATGCATTATTCTGGATCTTTTCTTATGTAATTAAACCCCCGACCCAACCCACTCACACACACAAAATCACACTTTTCTGGAAATGACTTGGCGGCCCACTTGCAATACCCTTGCAGCCCACAAGAGGGCCACAGCCCACAGGTTGGGAACAATGACTGTATATAGAATGGACAGCGTGCTTCCGCCTGTCACCGTTCTACGATTTTGAAGCCAAAAAACCCCGTTTCTCTAGCCGCCATTGTGCAGCCAGAGTCTGCACAGTAGAGAATTTCTGGTGGAGCCAAGTAAAAAAGAGAAATAAAAATATTTATTTCTTCTTCTTCTTCAGAAGGTTTAGTCTCCTTTTGGCTCTTTCCCGAAGTTTCTTATATCCCCGATAAAAACTACTCATGAACGGCAGCTTTCAACTATCATAAAGCGAAACTTATATCGTGGTTTTTAACGTCCAATAACTAATGTGAAACTAACTTCTCAGAAAAAAACACACCCGAACACCATGCAGCCAGATGACATCGTCATACTACTTTAGCGTAAAGATGAGAGAAACGTTTCTACAAGGTATCGTAATTTTTTTACGTTTTCCCGGCTCATATCTGGAATACATGGGGAGGCGGGGCTTATGACCTATACCGCAGCCAGACACTAGGGGGCGGGGCATCTGCTCGAAGCTTCAGTTAGAGCCGAACGTCGTTACGTCCACTCATTATACAGTCTATGGTTGGGAATCACTTATCTACGAAATGGATAAAAGGTTGATAGTCCAACCTATTTTCGATAATTGGTACCTTATTCAATCTCACTTGATGCAAAATCATGACATATCTACTCAGAAATTGGCTCAATGAAACTTCTTGGAGGATTTGATTGATTTGACTTTCTAACAGAGTCTGTTGCTTCATCTGTTTAACATAAAATGGAATCAGAGTCTCATGTAGAAGGATAATGGGAACATATTTTATCACAGCTTCAAGGAGAATCCGTCTCGTTTAGCTTTTATCACCGAAATCTACTTTCCACCGTGGATGGTCTCTTAAAGCAGAGTTAAACTGACAGCCTTCATGGCCCCGAGTTACTGCAAAAGTTACGTCAGTGATCTGTCATTGAGATTCATTGGAGAAATGAATCAAACCATTTCTGTGATTGTAAAATTTATCCCCATATCGCTGTCATGTGGTTATGCATATTACAACAGTTTGCACTGTTACCAGCTTGCACCGGCTTATTCTGGGCTCCAAATGTAATCTGGGAGCCGTCTATAAACCTGTACGGCTCATTTGACTGTTTGATTGCTCCTCTCTCGCGGCGATCTTGACCAGTTTGAAATGCAATTATGCTAATCGTAGCTGCGTGCAGGGTCAGCGCTGCGCTCTGGGCCTTCACTTTCCCTGCGAATGTCTGAGCCCTGCAGCCCTGTGAGTGAAGGCGTCTCATCCAGCCCTGTTATAGATATTAAACAGCACTTGGCTGATAAGTGTCGGAGAGCTCGGGAAATTGACCTTCGCCCGCTCAGCCGCTCGGCCCCGGAGAGAAAGCGACTTGATGCTCGTCTGACTGTGAATCAACCTGCTGATGTCAGAGTCTGAAAAACTCAACCCTAAAAACCCGTCCAGAGGCAGAAAACAATAATTATTCAAATTACTTCAGAAATATGCTTTCTATTATCCCCCACAGAACTTTCCCTCACTGCACTTGAAGGCTCCAGATCACACACTTTTCTACTAATATCCCACAGAGACACTCATAAATTGGATTTTAGCTCTCAGAATTTAAAGATACCAGTCTCTAATATTTCTTTTCTGAATAAAGGAGACACTCTTAAAGAATATTCCTCTTATATGGTGACCAGCGGTCCAAAATATCGTCATTCAGAGAAATGTGCTACAAATTAGGGCATTAAATACATAGATAAACAGATAGAAAAGTCCAAAAAAGCAAATGAAAGAGGAAATGTACTGCAAACATTTATATAAAAAGACTAAAGAATTCCAAATACATCAATTGTGTCCAAGAATAAATAGCTGAATAAAGAAAACACATGCAAAATACAAAAGCTGCAAATCCACACGTGACAGCAGACCTCCTGACCTTTAGGGGGCGATAAGTGGAAGAGTTTCTGAGAGCACTCGGTTATACTGTAAACACCCTCAATTAAAAACAAAATGTATGGTTAAAATCACAAAGTGATGTGGTTTAAGGACATAGTTTTAGATAACTTAAAGTCGCTGCAAGCTAAACCAAGCGCAGTAGTTAATACTAACTTGACTCAAAAAGCGATTTTAAGGCTTTACATGTGGCCGTGACCATAACATTTTTCACAAAGTCTTTTTTATATATACCTTAGCATGATTAAAGTTGTCAAAACTTGCAGATTACACAGAGAAAATTAGCATTACACTTCATTGATCGGTATGTAATGTATAACTATGACAGTCTATAGGAAGCATGACTGGGTTTTATTGTGACTAAAAGAAAAACTGAAAATGTGTTCAGAACAAAATCAGTGAAGAAATATAATTTACTGCATTCTTCATAGATCACATATTGGAAGAGAAGTGCACAAAAATGATCATGATGGTACAAGATTTAAGATATTTCACGAAATCTGGAAAGATAATATTCTCTGAGATAAAGTTGTACTCAAAAGTCTTTACATTTTATAGCTTAAGCTTTCATGACACTGGCCTGCACCGTATATATGAGTTTTTTTTCTAGTTATTCTATATGGTATTTCATTATATTGTCATGTCCAATATTCTAAATGTTTTAATGCTTGCATTTTTAAATTATATTTCCACCTAATCTTCTTATATAATTTCGTCGGAAGAGAAAAAGAGGATTTTGATTTCTCAGTATGTTCTTGTACACAAAATTGAAAATAGAATCCTTTGAATCTTTTACTTTGGGAGAAGAAAGGCGTCAATTACCACTTTGTAACACTACTAAAATAGTTACACTTTTACAGGAACGAAGTTTAAATTTTAGTCAATGATTTGCCTGTTTGTATTTGAAAAAAGTAACAATACATTTCCTGTGCTGAAAAGGGAAAAAGGAAACCTCAAGCACAGATTTTCACATTATAAAAGAACATTAGCATAACAATTATCAAGTATTAGGACTAAATTAAATGTGTAAATACTGGAGCGTTAAAAATTACAACTTCAAGAGTATCCTATGACAAAAAACATTTATTTTATTTCTCATAACAACTTGGATTTTATGTTTTAGGTTCGGCCTTTTTCTTAAAATGTCACAGCTTTGCTTCATCATGATTTTATTTGACTTAGGAAAGAAGAAAAACACATTTTTAATGCATACTTATTATTTTTTCAGTGCTATTTATAAAAGTTTGTTTGTAATACCTATTTTATTATTATTCACTTATTTATTTCATTAAATTTCTTCAAGTTGAAATCATGCTATGATGCTCAGAGAGTAATTCAGATTTTTTCTTATGACTTTATTTTATTAAACTTTTGAGTTTTAGCAATTGATACTAAGACTTTTTGTCAACTGTTTCACTTATTCTCCCGAAGTCTGATTAAATTCGGCTTTTTCACACAACGTGCCTGCACCGTTTTAGTTCAATTGACAACAAGTTGCCGTTCTGCTTCCCAAATGTCAAAGTATTTAATTCTCGGTGACGCGTTGGCGAAAATGTCTCAAACCGCTGAGTCTGTTCTCGACTGATGAGCCTCTTTAAAACGACTCCAAAGTTCAGTGTCGTGCTGAGTTTAATCGTCAGGATTGAATTTTCCCTCTTTACTTTCTCGTTTCTAAAGAGATTACTGCAGGATTTCTGTGTTTATTACGTTTCTATGTCATTACCCTCTTAATGGTAACAATAATTGCTTACCGCTTAAGAAAACCTTTAAAACAAAAGCAACTTCACAAACCATCAGCCACCATGCAGTGAGGATTTTCTAATTAAAGCCCATTAAAAGAAAAAATTACCAAAAACCTCCTCACACAGATTAAAACAATATATTTTCACAACTTTTGTGCAGTTTTAAAGTTTGATCGCTTTGGTTATTCAAGTAACTTGGACTAAACTCTTGAAGTTTTTTAATTACGCTCTCTTTGAGCCTTTTCAAAGACTCTGAGTGAGAGTTTTTGAAAAGTAAAGTTTAATCTACTTCTGCATAAGCTGTGTGTCCCACTCAGGCTTCGGTCAAAGATTGTTCCTTTTTCTCAAAGTGCTTTTTAAACAGCCTGAGAGGAAGAATAAATATGTTTGAGTTCTCAGAGTCTGAGGCAAACACAGTTTGACTGTGAGCTGCTCATACATGTCATTCTGCTCTTTGTTTACTCGTCTCTGATATGTTTGTTATTGCAGGAGGTAAACACAGTGTTTACTTCTGATGTTTGAGACCCGAGAAGTAAAACTTTTACCCAAATCTCATCCCGCGCTCCCTCACACTCAACCTCGTATCAGCCATAATAATAATAATAATCATGATCCAAGTTAAAGCATTTTCCTGCACAGGTAGACTCACCTGTTAGTTATCTCATTCAAAAATCATTTCTTTCTCATTCCACATCTGCACAGACACTTTTAACCCTTTGAAGCCCAATTTTTTGGAACTGAGTTGTTATTAACCCTTTTAACAAAATCCACAAAAAAATATATTGCTTTATCATTTCATTCATGATTTATTTCTTGTATCATATTTGACACACTGGGCAATTTTACAAACTATTTCATCTGTTTTAGTGAAGTTTTTTAGTAAAAATGAATTTATTTCAAGCAGAGAACAATTATCTTTTAATGAAAGTAACTACTTTGATGTGAGTGGATGATTTCATGAGAGCAGACATTTTAAAAAGAGCCAAAATTCAACTTCAGCTGACTGTAGTGATATGACAATACTCAAGGTGGTAGAATATGTTTTTAAGAATATTTTTAACAGGATTTTAAAGGAATTATTTATCATCTATTTATCCAAAAAGAGGTAAAAAATTAACAAAACTCCTTGCTTATGACAACATTATTAATATCAATCAATCAAACTGTATGGATGGAGCACTTCTTATACAGTAAAGAAGCACAAAGTGCAATCTGTTTGAAACACCCCCCTCACACACACAGAAATGCACACAAAAAAATCTGTTTTAATTGTGTTCTTGATTTGTGGAATAAAAGTGAACTTGTTAAAAATGATGCCCAGGTTTTTCACTCTTGATGATGGATTAAGAGATAGTGTTTGTAGTTTGGGTAAAAGTTTGTCTCTCTGGGCCTCAGGACCAATAACTAAAACCTCAGTTTTGTCCTGGTTAAGCCGGAGCCATCCAGGCTTTTATATCTATATATGGGTCAATGACAAAAAGAGGGTCTAAAAACGTATTTTTTTACAAGTTCTTTGAAAATGGATAAAAACATATTTCTGAGAGAAGAATTATGTTTTCTAACAGATTTCAGTAGTTGACCAACATTTCAAAGTTTTTATGTTCATTATTTTATAGTATTTTTAATTTGAGCACCCAAAAATGTCAGGTGGAGCAACCAAATATATGAAAATATATTTATATGTTCCTGTTATTTTTTCTGTGTGAAATTATTGGCAAGTATCTCTCAAGTGTCTGTAGTGACTCATACATTTACATTTTGTGTGTTTCATTTCTTTTATTTGTGAATAAGATAAATAGTTTGATGTTAAAATAACATTTCACATTATTACATTGGTTGTTCCACCTGACATGGAAATTGTTCCAGTCACCAATGAAGTGAAAAAACCTTTTTTATCAGTATTTCAGAGAAATCTACAAACTTTTCCACTTGGTCACAAATGTCATTTGGGCTCCTCTGGCTGATGCAGTTTC
>RPOG01009514.1:0-11582 GCA_008086565.1 Thalassoma bifasciatum | reverse complement strand
CTAAACAGGCGGGGAATGGTGCTCACCTGAACATCACATGGCTTTGAGGAACAAAGTTATACGGACTTGGAAGGACACAATACTGCACAAGGTTCAAAACACCTGGTGTACAAAGTAAAAAAGGAATACCTTTGCTTTAAAGTAGGCTGTGTACATTCCATATGCTCATTTATAATTGAGACAAGCCTTCCCTGGAATAGTAAATATAGTCCCACAGTGATCAGGGAGACGAAATGTATCCAGCTGTATTTCTTTCACACATACAAACTTGAACATGAAAACTTTGAGAATCCACTCTCTGTTTTGGATTTCTTACTTTTTTTTTTTCAGTCACAGAAACCAGGCATCATGCACCCAAAATCCCCAGGCCTCCTTAAACATCTTTCGTACCGCGCTGAAATTTAATTGATACAAGCATTAAAGTCACATTCTCCCTGTAGAGAGAAGTGAGGTGGCTAATTAAAGTAAAGATCTGTAGAGATGTCTGGTTTAGAAGATGCAGGCTTGTACCACGACACAACAACAACAACAACGACTGCTGTTTTAAGTCCTCGCTCAAAAGGTCCAAATTAGAGGGAAAAACATTTTACAGGATGACGTATTCCCGACCAAAATATCAACATGTCATTGAGTGTTGTTTATGTCCTGTGCATAACAGTCCAGATTAACAGTTTCATCTCAGTTACTGTGTCTTCCATTGATAATACAATGTTTTCCTTTCTGAATGGCATTCATGCTCATCTTTATGCAGATGATGCTGTTGTTTCCTGCATTGCTGATTGTTTACAATTAGCCCTCTAGAAATTCTTCTTCAAGAATTTGTCATTAATCTTCAACTTGTATTATATGCAAATTAAACAAAAGTTGTTCTGTTATACAGGGCCAGGGGATTTATTGATAGGTTTTCAGGACTCCAGCCCACAAACCAGTGGCAAGGCCAAAACCCTCCAAAAACGGCCACCAGGGGGCTAACATGCCCCAAATGAGTATAATCATTACAGTGACAAAATGAAAATAAAAATCAAACACTGGCCACTAAGGGTCTCCATGTAAAACTCAGATTGCACTTGGAATCTTGAGGATTTTATTAATCATAACTTCCTTTTATTGCTAAAATAAAACCATAGATATAATCAAAATAATAATAATAATAATAAAAAGTAAATCTGGTGTTTTGGTGCTGATGGGTGCTCCAAAGCGCCCCGTAACATTCATAAAAAAAAAAAAAAAATAATAAAAAAAAAATCACACAGCTCCTCCTTCTACTTTGCGCTGCAGGCCTGAAAATTTTTGTCCACAATTATCACACTTAGATCTACAAAAAATGTATCCTGGGAGCATCATGAATACTGGACATGAAGTTCAAGATTGGAGTTAAATATCTTGTTTGGATGAGTTTTGGGTACGTATTTGAACAATCTCCTACCACATTTTCCCCCTATTGTCTTGAATGAATGAATGAATGAATGAATGCTTTCTTTCAGTTAAAAAAAAATGAAACAAAATAAAATCATGTTTTTACAAAAAAAAGAAAACAGACAGCAACCAAAAAAGGAATAGGCTGAAGCCCCAAGGCTTAAATAATTCACAGTAAACATCAGTACATAGAACATTATTCCAAAAGCCTTCAAGGCTTAAACTGAGAAATTGAGTTCCATCAAATTTCATTGTAACCTTTGATAATTTTTGATTTTAAAGTCTTCTTAAAAACTAACATAGCATTATACATCTGTATTTCATTGTTTAGTCCATTCCATAATTTTACACCCAAAACTGACAAACATTTGACTCTTCAAATTGGGTTTGTATATACTGGACATATTGATAATAAAAATTAATCAAAGGATCTTTTGTACCTTGATGGGCGTGGCCAAGAATAACCTTCAAAGTTGACAATTTTTTTCACCTATATTTGAACCCAAACAGTTCTGATGTACAGATTTGGATCAGGAACACAATGCACAAACATGTTCAGTGTCACAGCCTGATTCACTTTCATCTTTATTTCTATCACAGTAAGGCGCCCTCTACTGGCAACAGGACATCATGTTTTTTCAAAACATAAAACTCAAGTACCCACACTGAAGTAACTCATGTGGTTCATATGTTTTCCTTATTTTCTAATTACACATGCCCCTGTTGTCTTTTCCTGATTTATGCCTCATTGAACTGTCACAATCCAGGAACTAGCTGTCAGTACTCAAAGTGTGGTAACATCGCGCCTCTTGAAGCGGCTGAACACTGAAGGTGCTTGAAAAGGTGAAGTGCTTCAGTTCACACATATAATTGGAGTTCATGCCTTATATTTTTATAAATGGAATGAAGCTACATGAGTTAGACATATAAGACAAGAATGTAGTGTGAAGCTTCAAATGTAATCTCTCTTATAAACTGGCTATCAGCTAGAGATTCAATCAAACAGGGATTTTATCTAAAAAATATGTATAAATTATTTGTGAGTTCTTTCATTCACAATTAATTCTTTAGTCTTTAATGTAATTCTGTTGACGGATGCTGTAAATAAATTTAGCCCCAATGCAAAATCTTTTTCCATCATCTTTTTAAAGTCTGTTGGTTCTTTCTGTTCACTCAACCTGTTCTTTAACTAAAACCCAGAGTGTGTTGTGGTTTGTTGTTGCATCGTATGTTTCCCGTAACTTGATAGAGGTCTCGTTCACTTTGCACCTTGTGGGTTTTAACATCCCTTGCTAGTTTTTATGCTGTTTGTCTCAGCTTCCTCTCTCTACTTGTGTGTTATTGGTCAGCCATTGATCTCGTGTAAAGTAATGTGTAAAGATTCCTTCATGTTGTGTTACACTGCAGTCAGAAACTGTCATTTTTGCCACAGTGTCAACAGGCAAAGTGAAATAATCTAGATTTATTTCAGCGGTTTCATTTGAAGCCAGTCTTGCCCTTTGGGTTTTGACTAATCAGAATCAAGTATTCATTTAGGAACGGGTGGAATAATAAAGTTAGAGACATAGATATATATATATAAGAAGGCTAGATGCCTTAAGGCGGAGTCAGCAGCGTCGTCACCGTGGCGACCATCTTGGAACAGGCCTGCTCTGTACTATAGTCAATGGAAAGGATGATGATTTACTCACTAAAACACTTGTAACTCGCTATATTCTTGACGGATTTACAAACTGATTGGTTTATTACAAACCTTATTCACGTGACTATGATTCAGGCTGAATTTTTAAATCGCAAATTTTTTGTTTTTTAAAATATTCTTTAGTTTTTAAGTTAATAAGCTAAATTTCTGAAGTTTTGTAACAAACCAAACCGTTTGAAGATGGGTTAAAAAATTGAGCAATCTACAGTTATTTCAAAGTCTGTGCTCCATTGACTGTAATGTAATCATTGCCCTTATATAGAATGGACAGCGTGGCTCCGCCTGTCACCGTTTTACGATTTCGAAGCCAAAAAACCCCCGTTTCTCTAGCCGCCATTGTGCAGCCAGAGTTTGCGCAGTAGGGAATTTCTGGTGGAGACAAGTAAAAAAGAGAAATAAAAATATTTATTTCTTCTTCTTCAGAAGGTTAAGTCTCCTTTTGGCTCTCTTTCCCAAAGTTTCTTATATCCCCAATAAAAACTACTCATGACAGGCAGCTGTCAACTATTATCGATTTTTAACGTCCAATAACTAATGAGAAACTAACTTCTCAGAAAAAAAAACACCTGAACACCATGCAGCCAACTGACATCTTCATACTACCTTTGGGTAAAGATGAGAGAAACGTTTCTATGAGGTATCGTAATTTTTTTAAGTTTTCCCGGCTCATATCCTGAATACATGGGGAGGCGGGGCTTATGACCTATACTGCAGCCAGACACCAGGGGGCGGGGCATCTGCTGGAGGCTTCAATTTGAAACGAACGTCATTACGTCCACTGATTATACAGTCTATGAATGTTATGCGTGATTGAACAGCCCTGTTCCAAGATGGCCGCCATGTGACGACGTTACTTCCCATTGGCTTACAGCGCGCACGAGGCATCTAGCCTTCTTATATATATCTATAGTTAGAAATAGTGTAAACTTCTTCTTCTCTAGTTCAGTGCTACGGTAGATATATTTTTCTGATACACTGCCCCTTGCAGTTTGGAAATGCTGTGTGGACTGAAAGCATATACAAATGGTGCAGTGAACTCATTTTAACTTGTATTTAATTGACATTTTTTTTCTTTGATAGTTCCTTAAACTAACACTTTCCTCACTGTAAAATTAATATTTCTTGGTAATCTCATGGATAGCAGCGCAGCCAGTTAAAACGGCCCCTTTCAGAAATGATATTTGTATCTGAGGAATTGGTTCCTGACATCTCACACAGAAAAACCCACCAGATTGTGTTTCTGTGTCACAGCTTACGGAGTCAGGCTTTGATTGGAAAAGGTTTAGACAGACAGCTGAGAAAATTCTCTCGGACATGTATTTGGCAGCGGGTATTGAAAGTCAATGACTGATGTTACTCTTCTCATAATTGATCTGATCTCACAGGTTCGCGCTTGGAACATGTCACTTGAGGATTTGACATTGTTTGGCCAAATTAGGTTTCTTTTATGCGGGCCCCGGAGGAGATGTAAAAATCCACACTTTGCCTTCCACACAAAGAAATAAAGCCGGCACCACATAGAGAGGAGTGAGGGAGCTGTGCAGCGGTTACTGCAAAGAGGGTAAAGCTGGCGATAAAAAAAAGAGATGAAAGCCAGATAGTTAACATCTGTGACATCACAGCGGAGGGAGAGTTGCGTCAGCATCTTCAAACAGTCCTAATAGCAAACCAAAGCAGGGCTGACTGAATATTCTCTACAGAAAAAAAGCGGGCTCCTGAGAGTTTGACGCCTGTGCATTTGTGATCCCATTCCTTCGCTTTCTGGCCCAATAAAAGCTCTCAGGTTAAGTCCGAGAAAGCGCGATCAGAGCTCTGCACCGAGGGATCAGATGATATCTCACAAAGGGTTTTTATCATGTGTTTGATTGAGAATCAGAAACCTTTGTGTCCATCACATGTGAACAGATTTAATGTTTAATGTAGTTCAAGGGAACATATGTCACACATATTTAACTGATAAAACACCAGTGAAGGTTCATTCACGTTGTGGACGTTAAGCTCTCTCACTCATCTGTTGATTATATAAGGCGCCTGTCAGCACACATGCTACGTTAGCTTATCTTTCTGTAGCTTAGCTTTGCTTAGTTTGACTCGGCACTCAGACTGCAAATGGAGGGGAAAGTATAGCTGCAGAAGTTACATTTTAACCACCAACAAAGAATCACATTGATTTTATGCATTCAAAACCAAGTCTTCTGTAGCTAGTTCCCACATTTATCTGTGGGTCAATGACGTGACGTCCCTTTTTTTGTGTCCGAGTGTAATATTTCCTTCCATCATGAATTGAGTATTTCATCACATGTATTTCTTTATTCTATGAAACCTGTGTTATTTGAACACATCTTTAAACTATTAAAATATAACATGTTTTTTTGTGTTTTGGTTCCTCAAACCCCCAAAATGTCAGGTGGTGCAACCGCTCTGACAAGTATCCACAGTAATTAAACTCTAAAAATTGAATGTCAATTATTGTAAATTGAAATTAAAAATACAGTGGCATTATTTTATGCTTGAACCTTTTTAAATAAAACATTCTTTGCAAATAAAAAGAATTTTAAAGCTGTTGAGAAATTTAAAAAACTTTTGTCCTGTAATTTTCACCTTGTCAAATGTCAGGGTGGTGCAACCGTAACATTAGACTTTTATTTTAAAGTGAAGAGAATAAAACAGGAAACAGGAAACTGCATCAGCCAGAGGAGCCCAAATGACATTTGTGACCAAGTGGAAAAGTTTGTAGATTTCTCTGAAATACTGATAAAAATGTTTTTTTCAGTTCATTGGTGACTGGAACAATTTCCATGTCAGGTGGTACAACCAATGTAATAATGTGAAATGTCATTTTAACATAAAATTATTTATCTTATTCACAAATAAAACAAATGACACACACAAAATGAAAATATATGAGTCACTACAGACACTTGAGAGATACTTGCCAATAATTTTACACAGAAAAAATAACAGGAACATATAAATATGTTTTCATATATTTGGTTGCACCACCTGACATTTTTGGGTGCTCAAATTAAAAATACTAAAAAATTATGAACCTAAAATCTTTGAAATGTTGGTCAACTACTGAAATCTGTTAGAAAACATAATTCTTCACTCAGAAATATGTTTTTATCCATTTTCAAAGAACTTTTTGAAAATAAGTTTTTAGACCCTCTTTTTGTCATTGACCCACACACGAAAGTAGCTGTTTTTAAACTTACAAGCCCTATGCACAATTTTCTCCAGGGTAGTGTTCCCTAAAATTAAACATTGCCACTTTACATTTACCAGAAAAGGCGTCCTCCATTCTTTGATCAATTACCATTCCCTCCACTACTTAACCCAGATAATGACACTCAACTTTTTGACTGTTTCATGTCCATTGACTTACAAATGTACAGATAAAATATGTGGTGCAAGCAAGGTGCATTGTTTTGGTATTTCAACTGGATAGAACAGGGGGCAAACAACTTTTCTAGACCAGGGATTTTCAGTGTTACTCAGACATGTGTTTTATACCAAACTGGGCCTAGTGCATGTATAAAAGTACGTTGCGCAGTCAATGTTAAGCTATTCGAATAATACTGCTATTTATGAACATACCTTGTCAACTGATACCAATGCTGATAATGACAGTCTGTCAGTTGTATAACAACTACACAAAGATATATAGAATCAGATTATTTCAAACAATGTGGAAAAAAATTAGTGCCACTGTCATACATAAAAAACATGTTATCAAATATGTGAAAATATTCTAAAAATTGCAGAATCAGCCTAAATTGTCACAGACCCCCCTGAAATACCTCCAAGGACCCCCTGTAGAAGAACTTCAGGGCTTGTAGTGTATAACAAGGATACACAGATGTACAGTTTCAGACAGTTTTGGTCTTGACAAAACACTGTCATCAGCAAGTATTACAATATGGACAGAAATCAGAGATTTTGTGTTGATCCAGATGGAAATGGTTTAATGGCACAGAAGAGGGTACCATTTGGAAAAACTTTTTTTGATGTTTCAATGTGAAAGAAAACGTCTGCATTGTTGGATTAGCATTGGAGTCCTTGAAAAAGATTAAAGACAGTTCAACACGTTCCTCGACTGATGACAAAGCTCGATGCATCTCTTGTGATTGGTTGTCGGCTTGAATGTAAAGCCCTGCTGTCAAAATTGGTGCATCCCTCCTCTAGTTTTTTTCACTCTTCATAGGCCTTAGCTGTTCAGGGACATCGTTGATGTGAATTGTAACTTCCCAACCTGAACTGACCCTGTGTCATCATGAATAATGTGTATCACTGTATATGTGTTCCAGACATGCCACCAAAAAAAAAGTAACCCTGTTTGGGTTTCTTCCCTCTTTCCTCATCTAACCTTGCAACTTGGCTAAGAGCATA
This sequence comes from Thalassoma bifasciatum, assembly GCA_008086565.1. Taxonomy (NCBI): domain Eukaryota; kingdom Metazoa; phylum Chordata; class Actinopteri; order Labriformes; family Labridae; genus Thalassoma; species Thalassoma bifasciatum. The sequence goes on along the minus strand of RPOG01009514.1, from coordinate 4,075 downwards.
TTCTTGTTTACAGCAAAGGCCTCGGGGAGCAGTTGCAGTTACAGACGTAAAGTCTCACATTTGGGGAAAAGCCTGGTACAACTGCAGTTTGCTGTTGGCCACCAGGCTGTTCCATTAAAGCAGCTGGGGTGTAGAAATGTTCATTTAATGCATAAGTTGTCTTCACTTTATGTTCGTTTTTATGCATTCACCTTTAGTCAACAGCTCCATTTCCCATTCCCATCGCTGTAGTCAAATGTTATAGTGGGATTTCTCACCCAGTGTTTGGAACATGCTGGCTCATGTTCCCCCCCCTTTTTTTTTTAATCATCAGTCCAGTATTCCCATAACACGCCATTGTGCAGGCATTACAGAGCTCTAACGTGTGAGTATGACGTCCTCATCCCTATTTGCTTCACTTTGACGTTTAATGCCGCGCTCTCATCCAATCTGAAGAGCTGGCAGCTTTGACGGCAACTTGGGTAATTATTTACAGGAGGGATTGTGGAACCTGCTAAAAATATCCCTTTTGCCTCCCTTCAAGAGCTCCCTCGAGCTTTGAGAACAAGACAGGAGGGAAGAGTGGGAAAGTGTGGCTGCGAGGAGGTTTAACTCATTCCATTCTTTTACATCCCGGTCTCTTACTTAAACATCGGGAATTAACGAAGATTAACCGACATGAGGCTGTCTTAAAACATGCGAGGTCTGTTCAGGAACAAGATTATGCTTTTTATCTGAAATTCTTAAATGATAGCTGAGCTGCATTATTTAAAAGGAGCCACAGATACTCTTTACTGCACTGCAGATAAGCTTTTGTCCTGTTTGCCCTCGCTGACAGGAAGGTTAAAGTATCAGATCAGCTGCACAAAGGCATCACGCTGCTGATAACAATTAGTTTTTTGCTGAGGAACAGTGAAGCTCAGGCTTTTAATTCAACAAATATCCTTAAAGATGAAGACTGTCCTCCTGTCACATAACCACAAAGTTTGGCGTTATTATACATGTTTCATACATGTCATTGTTAAAGACAGATAAGATATTAGCAGGACATGATGTATCCATTTGTGCAAGAAAACATCTTGTTTTTTGAGAAACAAAGCTGGTCTGGTGCATTGAGCTCTACAGGATAGTAACATATGCAATAACATTCCTCCATGACGTTCCACCATCATTGTTTACCATAATAACTGTCTTGGGTTAGCAGTGACATTAGCTTTCATTTGGTCATAGGTACGTAAAGTACAGTAACGCTCAGGTCAATGCATGTTTTGCTGAATTCTTCCTCAACGAAACTAAACTCAAATACTCAGCCTTCTGATGTCAGAAAACTTCAGATGGTTTATCACAGTAATAGTCCGTCCTAACCATAGACTGTATATAGAATGGACAGCGTAGCTCCGCCAACGTTCTACAATTTTGAAGCCAAAAAAATGGGTTACTCGAGCCGCCATTGTGCAGCAAGAGTCTGCGCAGTAGAGAATTTCCGGTGGAGCCGAGTAAAGAAGAGAAATAAGAATATTTATTTCTTCGTCTTTAGAAGGTTTAGCCTCCTTTTGGCTCTTTCCCGAAGTTTCTTATATCCCCAATAAAAGCTACTCACAAACGGCAGCTGTCAACTATCATAAAACAAAACTTATAACTCGGTTCTCATCGTCCAATAACTAAGAGAAACTAACTTCTCAGAAAAAAAAACACCTGAACACAGTGCAGCCAAATGACATCATCATACCACCTTAGCGTGAGGATGAGAGAAACGTTTCTACCAGGTGTCATGATTTTTTAAAGTTTTCCCGGCTCATATCCAGAATGCATGGGGGGCGGGGCTTATGACCTATACTGCAGCCAGACACCAGGGGGCGGGGCATCTGCTGGAAGCTTCAATTTGAGCCAAACGTCGTTACATCCACTGATTATACAGTCTATGGTTCTAACATGCAGCAAGCATCAGTGGCAGAATAAGTTAAAATAGTGGTCCCCAAACTTTTTACAGACTGTACCCCTTCAGATATTTAACCTCCAGCCAAGGACTCCTGACCCTCAAGCACAAAATGTGTTTGTTAGCCTGCAATCAACTCCTCACCGCTCTAAGTGGCTACGCGAGCAGCTTCGCTAGCCACGTCTCTTCTGCCTCTGGCATCCCAGTCAAAGTTAGACATTGAAGTTGAGGAACAGCCTGGAAGCAGTTGATCTCTCTCTCTGGGAGGGCAATTCATCCGTTTTAGGCATTCATCCATTTTATAGTGGTTAGCTGCGTGACCTGGGTAGCTTTTTGGCAATGTGAGCAGGCACCTGAAACTGTTGCATATGTCTGTCTATACTCCAGTTTAAAATCAGAATCAGAATCAACTTTAATCGCCAGATATGCTTGAACATACAAGAAAAAAGAAAAAATAATGAAAATAATAATAGTAATTTACACATAGGATATTATCAACAACTATAAACATAAAGAAAAACAAATAGACAAGACCAATATTAACAGGCTGAAAGAATATGATAATCGTGCAGTGGTGATTAGTGCAAAAAGGGTGAGTTAACATGGAGTAGTTTACAAAAAGTTTGTATAGTGTAGTTGAATAATAACAATAAATCATGATAGAAAAATGTACATTCTGCTTTTACTTTACAATGATGCTCCTTTTATGCAACAGTCGGGTCTGTTCCCTTAAATGGCAGTGTGGAAGAGAATTAGTAATGTATGTAATATTATTAACTGTATATTCATGACCTAAATGTGTTAAGAGAATATTATTGTAGCTGAGAAGTACTGTGTCACCGTGACCCAGAACAACATGCAAAGGAAAGGTGGGGAGTAGCTGAAAACAGGATTTGGCCTTGGCAGGCTGTCCTGACAGAGTACTTCAGGGAGCAAGTGAGGTGAGGCCATTAGTTACTAATATAGGTGAGAAGCTCTGCGAGTAAACATTCCCATAAAAACAGGATATAAGATAGGCTAGAACTCCTGGTTGGTCACCAAGACTCATTAGTTTGGATGTTTTGACAGGTTACAGGTGACGGGGCTAGAGTTGAACAGAGACACGAGGCCCATCTCTCATAGCAACAAAGAGGAAGTAAACAGAGAGAAATGACGTCGTTGAAACCTTTATATGGGAAAGACAACTAGGAAGAGGGGAAGTCCGTCTATCTTGATGCTGTGAGCTGTGTTGTGTTGAATCTTCAATAAAGATCCCGCAAGAGGCTGCAAGTTGACTCTGTGTCCGAGTTGTTCATGTCTTTGAACTCAATCTGGGAAATCCTCAACAGCAGCAAATGTTGGACCCTGAAACCAACCCTGCAGAAGTCTTTACATGGGTGCTACACCCTGGAATTTGTGTGTAATACTTAACAGTTCTGTCCCATGCATCAGTTGAGACGGACAGAAAGAACTATCTTATACATAGAGACTCATATCGTCAAAGTCCAACATACAGGGAGATGCTTTATAATGGATTTCTCAATTCACCAATATTTTTCACTCAGACTTCTGCTAAAGGTGAGTGGCTGCACTTTCACTGATGACTCAAGTTGTTCAGTAGAGTTTGAAACAGCCCTTTAAATTGTGTCTGATTGGTCTCCAGCTATTCAGAGGATTTGATTTATAGTCTTTACTCTTAAACTCTTAAAAGCGGCTATATAACAGTTTTAAAATCAGACTTAAAAATAATATTCTCACTGATCTGTAATACAGAACACATTATTCCAAATTTCCACTTCAGGTTGAAGCTCTTGCCTCTGTGCTCGTTAATTTGGGTGTGATTTGTCACACACGGTGGAGATGCTCATGAAAGATTTGCTAAAAAAAAAAAAAAAAAAAAAACATGCCAGACTCTTCTCCTCTGTTTCCTGTCTTTGTTTTGAAGCATATAATTTGCCCTTACTCAAAAAAAAAAAAAAAAGAAAACTGCTGGGAAAAGAGAGACAACTCAGGTGAACTTTACTTGCACTTTGCAGAGTTAATAGTCTAAATATTTATCCGCACCACTTCAGCTAATGGCTATTTCTGTTCTGATCTTGTGGGATTTTTTTCCCTCTACCCTGCTGCTTTAAAGATATTCACACATCTACGTGCTGTCGCCTCTGTTACTTGTCCTCGTTT
>RPOG01009513.1:0-11585 GCA_008086565.1 Thalassoma bifasciatum | reverse complement strand
AAGTCACAAAACACACCTTCAAAATTAATTTACCAGTGGCCTAGAGGTCTTTTTTCTCTAGGTAGACCAACAAATAAATAGGGCCAATGGATCTCATTGACGTAGGCTGATCTACAATACAGAACTGCTGGAAAAGGACATGCTTCGAGCGGGAGTTGAACCAGCGACCTAAGGATCACTGCTACAACCATCATCTACAGTCCTCCACTCTAGGTTGACTCGATAGCTCCTCCCACATGTCGTGTCTCTCGTCGTCTAGGGAAATTGTTCGGGTGTTTTTTATTCCTTTGTTCGTCCCGAATCCCTTTTAGTGACATGGAAACACAACCGAGTGAACATCTCACATGCCAAAAGTCTTATCAAAAGTAAAAAAAAACACCTTTAAAATTAAATTTACCAGTGGCCTACAGGTCTTTTTTCTCTAGGTAGACCAACAAATAAATAGGGCCAATGGATCTCATTGACGTAGGCTAAGCTACAATACAGAACTGCTAGAAAAAGCACATGCTTTGAGCGGGGGTTGAACAAGCGACCTAAGGATCACTGCTACAAACATCATCTCCAGTCCTCCACTCTACCAACTGAGCTATCGAGAAGGGTGTACAGCACAGAGAGCAGGAGATCCCTTTAACAAGCCCACAAAAAATAAGGAAACAAGTAGCACCTTTGTGTTGGCTCACTTCATCTCAAATGCCAAAAGTCTTCTCAAAAGTAAAAAAACACACCTTCAAAATGAAAATTTACCTCTGGACTAGAGGTCTTTTTTGACTAAGAAGAGCAACAAATAAACATTGCATAGATAGGGCCAATGGATCTCATTGACGTAGGCTGAGATACAGTACCGAACTGCTGGAGAAAGCACATGCACGAGCAGGAGTTGAACCAGCGACCTAAGGATCACTGCTACAACCATCATCTACAGTCCTCCAATCTACCAACTGAGCTATCGAGGAGGGTGTACAGCACAGAGAGCAGCAGATCCCTTTAACAAGCCTACAAAAAAAGGAAACAAGCAGGGAAAGGGAAAATCACTGTACCTTTGTGTTGGCTCACTTCATCTCACATGCCAAAAGTCTTCTCAAAAGTAAAAAAAAACACCTTTAAAATTAAATTTACCAGTGGCCTACAGGTCTTTTTTCTCTAGGTAGACCAACAAATAAATAGGGCCAATGGATCTCATTGACGTAGGCTGATTTACAATACAGAACTGCTAGAAAAAGCACATGCTTCGAGCGGGAGTTGAACCACCAACCAAAGGATCACTGCTCCAACCATCATTTCCAGTCCTCCACTCTACCAACTGAGCTATCGAGGAGGGTGTACAGCACAGAGAGCAGCAGATCCCTTTAACAAGCCTACAAAAAAAGGAAACAAGCAGGGTTAGGGAAAATCACTGTACCTTTGTGTTGGCTCACTTCATCTCAAATGCCAAAAGTCTTCTCAAAGGGAAAAAAACACCTTTGAAATTAAATTTACCAGTGGCCTACAGGTCTTTTTTCTCCAGGTAGACCAAAAAAATAAAAAGGGCCAATAGATCTCATTGACGTAGGCTGATCTACAATACAGAACTGCTAGAAAAAGCACATGCTTTGAGCGGGAGTTGAACCAGCGACCTAAGGATCACTGCTACAACCATCATTTCCAGTCCTCCACTCTACCAGCTGAGCTATCGAGGAGGGTGTACAGCACAGAGAGCAGGAGATCCCTTTAACAAGCCCACAAAAAATAAGGAAACAAGCAGGGTAAGGGAAAATCACTGTACCTTTGTGTTGGCTCACTTCATCTCAAATGCCAAAAGTCTTCTCAAAAGTAAAAAAAAACACCTTTAAAATTAAATTTACCAGTGGCCTACAGGTCTTTTTTCTCTAGGTAGACCAACAAATAAATAGGGCCAATGGATCTCATTGACGTAGGCTGATCTACAATACAGAACTGCTNCGAGCGGGAGTTGAACCAGCGACCTAAGGATCACTGCTACAACCATCATCTACAGTCCTCCACTCTACCAACTGAGCTATCGAGGAGGGTGTACAGCACAGAGAGCAGGAGATCCCTTTAACAAGCCCATAAAAAATAAGGAAACAAGCAGGGTAAGGGAAAATCACTGTACCTTTGTGTTGGCTCACTTCATCTCAAATGCCAAAAGTCTTCTCAAAAGTAAAAAAAAACACCTTTAAAATTAAATTTACCAGTGGCCTACAGGTCTTTTTTCTCTAGGTAGACCAACAAATAAATAGGGCCAATGGATCTCATTGACGTAGGCTGAGATACAGTACCGAACTGCTGGAGAAAGCACATGCACGAGCGGGAGTTGAACCAGCGACCTAAGGATCACTGCTACAACCATCATCTCCAGTCCTCCACCCTACCAACTGAGCAATCGAGGAGGGTGTACAGCACAGAGAGCAGCAGATCCCTTAAACAAGCCTACAAAAAAAGGAAACAAGCAGGGTAAGGGAAAATCACTGTACCTTTGTGTTGGCTCACTTCATCTCACATGCCAAAAGTCTTCTCAAAAGTCACAAAACACACCTTTGAAATTAAATTTACCAGTGGCCTACAGGTCTTTTTTCTCCAGGTAGACCAACAAATAAATAGGGCCAATGGATCTCATTGAAGTAGGCTGATCTACAATACAGAACTGCTAGAAAAAGCACATGCACGAGCGGGAGTTGAACCACCAACCAAAGGATCACTGCAACAACCATCATCTACAGTCCTCCACTCTACGAACTGAGCTATCGAGGAGGGTGTACAGCACAGAGAGCAGCAGATCCCTTTAACAAGCCCACAAAAAAAAGGAAACAAGCAGGGTAAGGGAAAATCACTGTACCTTTGTGTTGGCTCACTTCATCTCACATGCCAAAAGTCCTCTCAAAAGTCACAAAACACACCTTCAAAATGAAAATTTACCTCTGGTCTAGAGGTCTTTTTTGACTTAGAAGAGCAACAAACAAACATTGCATAGATAGGGCCATTGGATCTCATTGACGTAGGCTGAGATACAGAACCGAACTGCTGGAGAAAGCACATGCACGAGCGGGAGTTGAACCAGCGACCTAAGGATCACTGCTACAACCATCATCTACAGTCCTCCACTCTACCAACTGAGCTATAGAGGAGGGTGTACAGCACAGAGAGCAGCAGATCCCTTTAACAAGCCCACAAAAAATAAGGAAACAAGCAGGGTAAGGGAAAATCACTGTACCTTTGTGTTGGCTCACTTCATCTCANCGAGCGGGAGTTGAACCAGCGACCTAAGGATCACTGCTACAACCATCATCTACAGTCCTCCACTCTACCAACTGAGCTATCGAGGAGGGTGTACAGCACAGAGAGCAGCAGATCCCTTTAACAAGCCCACAAAAAATAAGGAAACAAGCAGGGCTTAGGGAAAATCACTGTACCTTTGTGTTGGCTCACTTCATCTCACATGCCAAAAGTCTTATCAAAAGTAAAAAAAAACACCTTTAAAATTAAATTTACCAGTGGCCTACAGGCCTTCTCTCTAGGTAGACCAACAAATAAATAGGGCCAATGGATCTCATTGATGTAGGCTGATCTACAATACAGAACTGCTAGACAAAGCACATGCTTCGAGCGGGAGTTGAACCAGCGACCTAAGGATCACTGCTACAACCATCATCTACAGTCCTCCACTCTACCAACTGAGCTATCGAGGAGGGTGTACAGCACAGAGAGCAGCTGATCCCTTTAACAAGCCCACAAAAAATAAGGAAACAAGCAGGGTAAGGGAAAATCACTGTACCTTTGTGTTGGCTCACTTCATCTCAAATGCCAAAAGTCTTCTCAAAAGTAAAAAAACACACCTTCAAAATGAAAATTTACCTCTGGTCTAGAGGTCTTTTTTCTCTAGGTAGACCAACAAATAAATAGGGCCAATGGATCTCATTGATGTAGGCTGATCTACAATACAGAACTGCTCGAAAAAAGGCACATGCTTCGAGCGGGAGTTGAACCAGCGACCTAAGGATCACTGCTACAACCATCATCTACAGTCCTCCACTCTACCAACTGAGCTATCGAGGAGGGTGTACAGCACAGAGAGCAGCAGATCCCTTAAACAAGCCTACAAAAAAAGGAAACAAGCAGGGTAAGGGAAAATCACTGTACCTTTGTGTTGGCTCACTTCATCTCACATGCCAAAAGTCTTCTCAAAAGTCACAAAACACACCTTCAAAATTAATTTACCAGTGGCCTAGAGGTCTTTTTTCTCTAGGTAGACCAACAAATAAATAGGGCCAATGGATCTCATTGACGTAGGCTGATCTACAATACAGAACTGCTGGAAAAGGACATGCTTCGAGCGGGAGTTGAACCAGCGACCTAAGGATCACTGCTACAACCATCATCTACAGTCCTCCACTCTACCAACTGAGCTATCGAGGAGGGTGTACAGCACAGAGAGCAGCAGATCCCTTTAACAAGCCCACAAAAAATAAGGAAACAAGCAGGGCTTAGGGAAAATCACTGTACCTTTGTGTTGGCTCACTTCATCTCACATGCCAAAAGTCTTATCAAAAGTAAAAAAAAACACCTTTAAAATTAAATTTACCAGTGGCCTACAGGCCTTCTCTCTAGGTAGACCAACAAATAAATAGGGCCAATGGATCTCATCGATGTAGGCTGATCTACAATACAGAACTGCTAGAAAAAGCACATGCTTCGAGCAGGAGTTGAACCAGCGACCTAAGGATCACTGCTCCAACCATCATCTACAGTCCTCCACTCTACCAACTGAGCTATCGAGGAGGGTGTACAGCACAGAGAACAGCAGATCCCTTAAACAAGCCCACAAAAAATAAGGAAACAAGCAGGGTAAGGGAAAATCACTGTACCTTTGTGTTGGCTCACTTCATCTCAAATGCCAAAAGTCTTCTCAAAAGTAAAAAAAAACACCTTTAAAATTAAATTTACCAGTGGCCTACAGGTCTTTTTTCTCTAGGTAGACCAACAAATAAATAGGGCCAATGGATCTCATTGACGTAGGCTAAGCTACAATACAGAACTGCTAGAAAAAGCACATGCTTTGAGCGGGAGTTGAACAAGCGACCTAAGGATCACTGCTACAAACATCATCTCCAGTCCTCCACTCTACCAACTGAGCTATCGAGGAGGGTGTACAGCACAGAGAGCAGGAGATCCCTTTAACAATCCCACAAAAAATAAGGAAACAAGTAGCACCTTTGTGTTGGCTCACTTCATCTCAAATGCCAAAAGTCTTCTCAAAAGTAGAAAAACACACCTTCAAAATGAAAATTTACCTCTGGACTAGAGGTCTTTTTTGACTAAGAAGAGCAACAAATAAACATTGCATAGATAGGGCCAATGGATCTCATTGACGTAGGCTGAGATACAGTACCGAACTGCTGGAGAAAGCACATGCACGAGCGGGAGTTGAACCAGCGACCTAAGGATCACTGCTACAACCATCATCTACAGTCCTCCACTCTACCAACTGAGCTATCGAGGAGGGTGTACAGCACAGAGAGCAGCAGATCCCTTTAACAAGCCTACAAAAAAAGGAAACAAGCAGGGTAAGGGAAAATCACTGTACCTTTGTGTTGTCTCACTTCATCTCACATGCCAAAAGTCTTCTGAAAAGTAAAAAAAAACACCTTTAAAATTAAATTTACCAGTGGCCTACAGGTCTTTTTTCTCTAGGTAGACCAACAAATAAATAGGGCCAATGGATCTCATTGATGTAGGCTGATCTACAATACAGAACTGCTAGAAAAAGAACATGCTTCGAGCGGGAGTAGAACCAGCGACCTAAGGATCACTGCTACAACCATCATCTACACTCCTCTAATCTACCAACTGAGCTATCGAGGAGGGTGTACAGCACAGAGAGCAGCAGATCCCTTTAACAAGCCCACAAAAAATAAGGAAACAAGCAGGGTTAGGGAAAATCACTGTACCTTTGTGTTGGCTCACTTCATCTCACATGCCAAAAGTCTTTTCAAAAGTCAATAACACACCTTCAAAATGAAAATTTACCTCTGGTCTAGAGGTCTTTTTTGACTAAGAAGACCAACAAATAAACATTGCATAGATAGGGCCATTGGATCTCATTGACGTAGGCTGATCTACAATACAGAACTGCTAGAAAAAGCACATGCTTCGAGCGGGAGTTGAACCAGCGACCTAAGGATCACTGCTACAACCATCATCTACAGTCCTCCACTCTACCAACTGAGCTATCGAGGAGGGTGTACAGCACAGAGAGCAGGAGATCCCTTTAACAAGCCCACAAAAAATAAGGAAACAAGCAGGGTAAGGGAAAATCACTGTACCTTTGTGTTGGCTCACTTCTTCTCACATGCCAAAAGTCTTCTCAAAAGTCACAAAACACACCTTCAAAATCAAAATTTACCTCTGGTCTAGAGGTCTTTTTTGACTAAGAAGACCAACAAATAAACATTGCATAGATAGGGCCATTGGATCTCATTGACGTGGGCTGAGTTACAGGACCGAACTGCTGGAGAAAGCACATGCACGAGTGGGAGTTGAACCAGCGACCTAAGGATCACTGCTACAACCATCATCAACAGTCCTCCACTCTACCAACTGAGCTATAGAGGAGGGTGTACAGCACAGAGAGCAGCAGATCCCTTTAACAAGCCCACAAAAAATAAGGAAACAAGCAGGGTAAGGGAAAATCACTGTACCTTTGTGTTGGCTCACTTCATCTCAAATGCCAAAAGTCTTCTCAAAGGGAAAAAAAACACCTTTAAAATTAAATTTACCACTGGCCTACAGGTCTTTTTTCTCTAGGTAGACCAACAAATAAATAGGGCCAATGGATCTCATTGACGTAGGCTGATCTACAATACAGAACTGCTAGAAAAAGCACATGCTTNTCGAGCGGGAGTTGAACCAGCGACCTAAGGATCACTGCTACAACCATCATCTACAGTCCTCCACTCTACCAACTGAGCTATCGAGGAGGGTGTACAGCACAGAGAGCAGCAGATCCCTTTAACAAGCCCACAAAAAATAAGGAAACAAGCAGGGTAAGGGAAAATCACTGTACCTTTGTGTTGGCTCACTTCATCTCAAATGCCAAAAGTCTTCTCAAAAGTCACAAAACACACCTTGAAAATCAAAATTTACCTCTGGTCTAGAGGTCTTTTTTGACTAAGAAGACCAACAAATAAACATTGCATAGATAGGGCCATTGGATCTCATTGACGTGGGCTGAGTTACAGGACCGAACTGCTGGAGAAAGCACATGCATGAGCGGGAGTTGAACCAGCGACCTAAGGATCACTGCTACAACCATCATCTACAGTCCTCCACTCTACCAACTGAGTTATCGGGGAGGGTGTACAGCACAGAGAGCAGCAGATCCCTTTAACAAGCCCACAAAAAATAAGGAAACAAGAAGGGTTAGGGAAAATCACTGTACCTTTGTGTTGGCTCACTTCATCTCACATGCCAAAAGTCTTCTCAAAAGTCAATAACACACCTTCAAAATGAAAATTTACCTCTGGTCTAGAGGTCTTTTTTGACTAAGACGACCAACAAATAAACATTGCATAGATAGGGCAATTGGATCTCATTGACGTAGGCTGATCTACAATACAGAACTGCTGGAGAAAGCACATGCTTCGAGCGGGAGTTTAACCAGCGACCTAAGGATCACTGCTACAACCATCATCTACAGTCCTCCACTCTACCAACTGAGCTATCGAGGAGGGTGTACAGCACAGAGAGCAGCAGAACCCTTTAACAAGCCCACAAAAAATAAGGAAACAAGCAGGGTAAGGGAAAATCACTGTACCTTTGTGTTGGCTCACTTCATCTCACATGCCAAAAGTCTTCTCAAAAGTCAATAACACACCTTCAAAATGAAATTTACCTCTGGTCTAGAGGTCTTTTTTGACTAAGAAGACCAACAAATAAACATTGCATAGATAGGGCCATTGGATCTCATTGACGTGGGCTGAGTTACAGGACCGAACTGCTGGAGAAAGCACATGCACGAGCGGGAGTTGAACCAGCGACCTAAGGATCACTGCTACAACCATCATCTACAGTCCTCCACTCTACCAACTGAGCTATCGAGGAGGGTGTACAGCACAGAGAGCAGNTGGCCTACAGGTCTTTTTTCTCTAGGTAGACCAACAAATAAATAGGGCCAATGGATCTCATTGACGTAAGCTGATCTACAATACAGAACTGCTAGAAAAAGCACATGCTTTGAGCGGGAGTTTAACCAGCGACCTAAGGATCACTGCTACAACCATCATCTACAGTCCTCCACTCTACCAACTGAGCTATCGAGGAGGGTGTACAGCACAGAGAGCAGGAGATCCCTTTAACAAGCCTAATAAAAAAGGAAACAAGCAGGGTAAGGGAAAATCACTGTACCTTTGTGTTGGCTCACTTCATCTCAAATGCCAAAAGTCTTCTCAAAAGTAAAAAAAAACACCTTTAAAATTAAATTTACCAGTGGCCTACAGGTCTTTTTTCTCCAGGTAGACCAACAAATAAATAGGGCCAATGGATCTCATTGACATAGGCTGATCTACCATACAGAACTGCTAGAAAAAGCACATGCTTCGTTTGGGAGTTGAAACAGCGACCTAAGGATCACTGCTACAACCATCATCTACAGTCCTCCACTCTACCAACTGAGCTATCGAGGAGGGTGTACAGCACAGAGAGCAGGAGATCCCTTTAACAAGCCTACAAAAAAAGGAAACAAGCAGGGTAAGGGAAAATCACTGTACCTTTGTGTTGGCTCACTTCATCTCAAATGCCAAAAGTCTTCTCAAAGGGAAAAAAAACACCTTTAAAATGAAAATTTACCACTGGACTACAGGTCTTTTTTCTCTAGGTAGACCAACAAATAAATAGGGCCAATGGATCTCATTGACGTAGGCTGATCTACAATACAGAACTGCTAGAAAAAGCACATGCTTCGAGTGAAGTTGAACCAACGACCTAAGGATCACTGCTACAACCATCATCTACAGTCCTCCACTCTACCAACTGAGCTATCGAGGAGGGTGTACAGCACAGAGAGCAGCAGATCCCTTTAACAAGCCCACAAAAAATAAGGAAACAAGCAGGGTAAGGGAAAATCACTGTACCTTTGTGTTGGCTCACTTCATCTCACATGCCAAAAGTCTTCTCAAAAGTCACAAAACACACCTTGAAAATGAAAATTTATCTCTTGTCTAGAGGTCTTTTTTGACTAAGAAGACCAACAAATAAACATTGCATATATAGGGGCATTGGATCTCATTGACGTACGCTGAGTTACAGTATCGAACTGCTAGAAAAAGCACATGCTTCGAGCGGGAGTTGAACCAGCGACCTAAGGATCACTCCTACAACCATCATCTACAGTCCTCCACTCTACCAACTGAGCTATCGAGGAGGGTGTACAGCACAGAGAGCAGCAGATCCCTTTAACAAGCCCACAAAAAAATAAGGAAACACGCATGGAAAGGGAAAATCACTGTACCTTTGTGTTGGCTCACTTCATCTCAAATGCCAAAAGTCTTCTCAAAAGTAATAAAAAACACATTTAAAATTAAATTTACCAGTGGCCTACAGGTCTTTTTTCTCCCGGTAGACCAAGAAATACATAGGGCCAATGGATCTCATTGACGTAGGCTGATCTACAATACAGAACTGCTAGAATAAGCACATGCTTCGAGCGGGAGTTGAACCAGCGACCTAAGGATCACTGCTACAACCATCATCTAAGGTCCTCCACTCTACCAACTGAGCTATCGAGGAGGGTGTACAGCACAGAGAGCAGCAGATCCCTTTAACAAGCCCACAAAAAATAAGGAAACAAGCAGGGCTTAGGGAAAATCACTGTACCTTTGTGTTGGCTCACTTCATCTCACATGCCAAAAGTCTTATCAAAAGTAAAAAAAAACACCTTTAAAATTAAATTTACCAGTGGCCTACAGGCCTTCTCTCTAGGTAGACCAACAAATAAATAGGGCCAATGGATCTCATTGACGTAAGCTGATCTACAATACAGAACTGCTAGAAAAAGCACATGCTTTGAGCGGGAGTTTAACCAGCGACCTAAGGATCACTGCTACAACCATCATCTACAGTCCTCCACTCTACCAACTGAGCTATCGAGGAGGGTGTACAGCACAGAGAGCAGCAGATCCCTTTAACAAGCCCACAAAAAATAAGGAAACAAGCAGGGTAAGGGAAAATCACTGTACCTTTGTGTTGGCTCACTTCATCTCAAATGCCAAAAGTCTTCTCAAAAGTAAAAAAAAACACCTTTAAAATTAAATTTACCAGTGGCCTACAGGTCTTTTTTCTCCAGGTAGACCAACAAATAAATAGGGCCAATGGATCTCATTGACGTAGGCTGATCTACAATACAGAACTGCTAGAAAAAGCACATGCTTCGATTGGGAGTTGAACCAGCGACCTAAGGATCACTGCTACAACCATCATCTACAGTCCTCCACTCTACCAACTGAGCTATCGAGGAGGGTGTACAGCACAGAGAGCAGGAGATCCCTTTAACAAGCCCACAAAAAATAAAGAAACAAGCAGGATTAGGGAAAATCACTGTACCTTTGTGTTGGCTCACTTCATCTCACATGCCAAAAGTCTTCTCAAAAGTCACAAAACACACCTTGAAAATCAAAATTTACGTCTGGTCTAGAGGTCATTTCTGACTAAGAAGACCAACAAATAAACATTGCATATATAGGGACATTGGATCTCATTGACGTAGGCTGATCTACAATACAGAACTGCTGGAGAAAGCACATGCACGAGCAGGAGTTGAACCAGCAACCTAAAGATCACTGCTACAACCATCATCTACAGTCCTCCACACTTCCAACTGAGCTATCTAGGAGGGTGTACAGCACAGAGAGCAGGAGATCCCTTTAACAAGCCTACAAAAAAAGGAAACAAGCACAGAAAGGGAAAATCACTGTACCTTTGTGTTGGCTCACTTCTTCTCAAATGCCAAAAGTCTTCTCAAACAGAAAAAAACACCTTTGAAATTAAATTTGCCAGTGGCCTACAGGTCTTTTTTCTCCAGGTAGACCAACAAATAAATAGGGCCAATGGATCTCATTGACGTAGGCTGATCTACAATACAGAACTGCTAGAAAAAGCACATGCTTCGAGCGGGAGTTGAACCAGCGACCTAAGGATCACTGCTACAACCATCATCTCCAGTCCTCGACTCTACAAACTGAGCTATCGAGGAGGGTGTACAGCACAGAGAGCAGGAGATCCCTTTAACAAGCCCACAAAAAATAAGGAAACAAGCAGGGTAAGGGAAAATCACTGTACCTTAGTGTTGGCTCACTTCATCTCAAATGCCAAAAGTCTTCTCAAAAGTAAAAAAAAAAACCTTTAAAATTAAATTTACCAGTGGCCTACAGGTCTTTTTTTTCTAGGTAGACCAACAAATAAATAGGGCCAATGGATCTCATTGATGTAGGCTGATCTACAATACAGAACTGCTAGAAAAAGCACATGCTTTGAGCGGGAGTTGAACCAGCGACCTAAGGATCACTGCTACAACCATCATCTTCAGTCCTCCACTCTAC
>RPOG01009512.1:0-11589 GCA_008086565.1 Thalassoma bifasciatum | reverse complement strand
TCTTTCCTCTCTATCTCCCATCCTCTGCGTTTCACAGGTGCAGCACTAGAAAGAGAGAGAGAGAGGTGGAGGGATGAGAGGAAAAGAGGGATATATAACAGGACATAGAAATGCTATCTCTCACTTTCTCTGCCATCCCTCCATCCTCTTCAAGCTCCCCACAATGTACAAAACAAAGGATGAAAAAAAGGTAAGGGGGGGATGAAAATAGAGGAAGAGGGAGGGTCAGTATTTCCATCCCTTCATAACAATGGAGGGATGATCTCTGCTTATCCTCTAATCACATTCCTCCTTCTTTCCTCTCCTCTATCCTCACTGTTATCTCTCGCTCCCTGCAACCCCTCTATTTTCTCATCTGGAGGGAGAAAGGGTAGCCTTTTCCTTTTGCCGGCCTCCCTTTTTTTGTCGCCTCTCCATCTGTTTGTCCTTCCAGTCCTCTCTCTATCACTCTCTTTTCCCCAGAGAAGGGATTCTGCTGTTTGGAGCTGATTTCATTCCTCTTTTTCTCTCTTTTGCTCCCCATTTCCTCCTCTCTTTTTTTTCTCTATGCTGAATCCTCTCCCGTCTTTTGGACGGTCGAAAATAACAAGTTAGAGTAGAAAAGTAGGTCTTTGATGTAAATTCAGAACATGCAGAGTGAAACTGTAGCAAAAGAAGACAACCTGCCTCCATTTGTGCAGTGTTCTCTGCATCCAGGATTTAAGTTAATAAACATCAACGTCAAACCATTTATCACCTCATGTTTTTTGGCTATATTGCCACAAGCACATTTCCTTTTTTATACACGCATTTGCAGCAGTGGATGACTTGTAACAGATAAAATCAGTGTTTTAAAACTCAGTGTTATCTACAGTTGACAGATAAGTTCATCAACATTACGACTTGCAGTTTCCCAAACAGATTGTTTCACTGGTTATTAAGCTCCACCACTGCTTAGCTTTAAGCACTGCTCAGCTGACAAAACCAAACATGACACTGAACTGATAAGTGGTCAGCATAGTTATTCCACAGTTCCTGCACTTTGCTTAATAACCAACAGCGCTCCCTGGAGGTACTGCTTTGCTACTGCAAGCCTTCAAATCACTCATCTTTACTGTATCTTTACTTTGACCCTAGAACACTGTCGCTGGGGGATTTTCACCTGAGCAGATGTATTTACATGATTTTCATTATGTTGTGTTTGTCTGAGATTCTGACATCATCAAAGGTAGCCATGTTTTCTGGGTTATTTTGACCAGTTTGGGTAATTTAAACGTGACTGTTTAAGGGGTAAACTGTTTTAACCATTATTCATAACTTGAAAAAAATAAAATGTTCTTATAAATTCACTGGACAAGGCTCAAATATCCAAGGAATGTGTAAACAGAAGAAAAAAGTTCTCAACTCAATTATTCTATTGAATTTTTCATTTTTGACTCCTGTATTTTTCACTGACTCTAGAGCTTTACTTTTTGGTCTGTTTATGATGCCTCAGAATGAAATATTTAAAAAAATCCAAACTTTTATTATCATGAGGACCCTGTGTTGATTTTTTTCCCCCAGTTGCTGAGCAACCAGCACACCTGAGAAGCATGAAGTCAGGATCATCTCTTTTATGGAGCAGTTGAAGGTCACATGCAGCTGATTGAAGTTGTTTCTCCGGGGAACTCTTGTGAAAAGTGCTGCTCTTAGTCCTATGTAGTTTTTTTAGTGTTCAGTGTCAGGTTATTCCCTGACAGTTTCTGGTTTTTGTCTTGTTGGATGGATTTATCCTCTCCTAAAACAAGCCTGAGCACAGTGGTGTCATCTGCAAATCTTAGAAAGGACATTGTGTAAATGGATCATCTGTGTAAAGAGGCATCATCCATTTAACTCTCCCTTTTTGCCAATAAAGGTGACTGTTACTGGTGAGACCAACTAATGTACTCTGGCCATGTTCAAACCTCACAAGTCAGATTTCACTTTTAACAAAACATACACTTATTCTATCGGTTTAAATTAAAATCATTTATTAACAAAACATAATTTGTGCAAAATGCAAATTACAGATTTACATACACATTACTGTATTTAACAATAAAATGTTTCAAAGAAAGGCCAATACTTAATCAGGAATAAGACATTAGCAACAATAAAAAGAGGTAAATCATCCATCAGTTAACAAGCTTAACTTTATAAATACTTCGTACCTCAGGAGTGTGTTTGCCGTTGACTGTGTTTATGTGTGTGTGTGCTTGTTTTGTACCTGAATTAAGGTGTCTTCACTTTACACAAGAGTGTCAACAGACAGTACATGTGTGTTCACATATGTGTGATATATAGTGTGGAAGTGTGAGATCCTGTATCACAGTCCTGAGTGTCTTTGACTTTGATCTGCCTTCATGAGTGTGAACAGTGAACATCATGTCTCAGTGCACCTACAGATCCTGTGTATGTGTGTGTGTAGGTGTGTGAGTGTGTGTGGGCGAAGAGTGGCTGTCGACCAACATCTCAGTGTGCTTCAGATACTGGGCAGTCCGTCTCATTACAGACTCTTTCCGTTTTGGATCCGGGTCTCCTGGACAGAGATGGGCACACAGGCAGAAGGATAAAGAGAAAAGAAAAGAATAAGTAGAAAATCACCTCAACTTCTGCCCTTGGATATAATTGCTGATCAAATTTTAAGATAGGTGCTAAAAACACACATTTCAGTTGTGATCATTCTATCATTTACTTTTAAGAAGCACAAACATTTTACATGATGACAAAAAGCTATTAAAGAACTTGGCTTTTGACTTTCAGAGTCTCTGAGAATTGCAGCAATCACTTGGAGATGCCGACTCACAAAGTTAAGTTTTTTAGACTCTGATGACAACAATATTTAACCCAGAGTTTGATCGTTTCTGATTTTGCATGATTAACACGTTTTTCCGTTGATCTCTGGCTCCTTTTTTCTTCCTCTGGCATTTCAAGCTCTTCTGACGACTCAACTATGCAAACGCTAATTCTTCTCATTTTTCAACGAGTGTTGGATTCTGCTGACAAGTGTATCAAAGTGCGTACGTCTGGAGGAGAGAAAATGGGTTCTTGGCAGCGGTGGGATTCGAACCCACGCCCCCGAAGAGACTGGAGCCTTAATCCAGCGCCTTAGACCGCTCGGCCACGCTACCTATACTTTGCATATCACCACAAACTCTTTGAACTGCACAGGTTTATTGGCAGAAGGGGATCATAGATAACCTTTTGGATTGCCACATATTTACACAGTTATAAATCATCTCATGAGTTATTTTGAGTTCTTAAATCCAAAACCTGGTGTAATATTGGGTAAAGTAGTTTGTTATTTTCAATCACAAAAAAATAAGTCGTCTCACGTGTCTAATGGTCATCAAAGGCATGGTGTATCCCTCTCATCAACATTCTCTGTATATACAACACAAACCATCTATATAAGCCTCGATGAACACACTTTCTGAAGCTTTTACTAACCAAAGTCGGCTCTGTCATTCAAAAGGTGTCTCATATCACACAGCCGAGCCTCAAACAGAGGACAGAGTTCAGTCTGACAGTCTGACTAACGGATCAATATTAACCACTCAACTACACTGAACATGTTCTGACTTTTTCTTGACAAACATTAATCACTGGGATCTAAGCCACATATCTGCAATCACTCTCCATTCTACACAAGTTTAAGTCACCTTTGGGACAGTATTTAGATGCTGTTTGGTAAGGATTAGCCTCAATAAAGGTTTCATAAAAGAGTATGATGTAAGCTAAGCCACAGTACTGGTGAACTTTTCAAGACCTGCAGTCATATTTTCAGCTGTGTCCGAGAACCATGTTCCTTCCTGTCAAGTTGTAAATCCTACATTCCTCTACCACGTGCAGCAGCTCTGTTAGCACCATGAAAACAGATTCCTGGCAGCGGTGGGATTCGAACCCACGCCCCCGAAGAGACTGGAGCCTTAATCCAGCGCCTTAGACCGCTCGGCCACGCTACCCTATGCATAAACTCTTGTAAAGATAGAACAGGAAGCTGACAGAATGACTCACCCATTGGAAACAGTAGATCTATGACTGTGTAACAGACACTTTATCTTTGCTCAGGCAGGACGGTAAAGGAGAGGACGACACTGCTGTGTGGTTATTCCATGAGGTCATATGCTGACATGCCATACATGAGCTATTTTCAAGTGTGCACCCTTCTGCATGTTTTCATCAGCTGTGTGAGATGTAGTTACATGTGTAGTAGAAAGTGAGCAGCATAATATGTGGGGCAGAGATTGTAGGTCAGTAAGGTTAAATTTACAGTATCATTACATTGAGCTTGTCTTTTGCAATGAGCTCATGGTCTGTCACTATAGCAACAAAGTCGGCCCTCATTTATAGAGTAATGGTCATGTCAGAGTTGGTTCAAGTAAAATGTCAGGTTAGATTGAGTGTTTTGGTTTCATATTCATGATTTCAAGTAGAAAAGAGGCAACACAATAACTTTTAATTTCATTCTGTTAAACTGCAGATAAATACTTTGTTTCTCTCCCTCCCTCTCGTCCCTGTGCACACCTCTCTGAATCCCCCCATGTGTTTTCTCACCCTGTACTCCAGTGATCAGTATATCCACAGCTGTCCTGTATCCCCGAATTGCAGAGCTAAATTCTCCTTTTTTCTCCTGCTCCATGGCAGAGGTGAGCTCAGTGGCAGCTTGGTTCAAATAACCCACATCACCTCCGTCAAGGCTGGATGGTGGCAGCGAGAACAACTCTGAGTAGTCGCAGGAGGGTTTCGATTCACCTGAAAAAGAGAGAAAAAGAGCAAAAGAAGGAAAAAAGTGAGTCATTTCTGTTTTTAAGATCCGACTCTTCACATAACCTATCGCCAAAAATTTGTCTAAGTAAAAGTGGAATTCTGACACAATCCCTGAAGAATGGAGCCTAACATCAAATGTTTATTTTATCAAATGTTTTATCACATTGAGTTCGGTCAATTTAGACTTAAATCTGCAACAAATATGTAATTTGAGGCCATACACTTGCTCCTATTTGGAGATAATTTGACTGCAAATAACCGTATCCAGAGCCAATCTCATGTTTTGAGACTTTGGGAAAAGGGTTCATCTTAAAGAGAGCTCAAAACACAGTAAGTGTTGAGCAGAAAAGTGGCACCTCAAACCACTCAGCAACATGGACCAGCCCTAATCATATTGTATTGATGGTATCAAATTGTATTCACTGAATCAAATTGTGTTTACGTACCCTATCATACTGATTGTATCATATTTCATCAAGATCAAAGTCACCTGGTTCCAGGTTTTAATGGATTAACACATGGAACTAACAGAACTAGTTTCAGACTGTATTGTTTTATCCATGTCAGTGGAAAATTACTGTCACCTTCTTTATAGCAGGGATCAAAGACGGCCAAGTCATTATCAGACAGTGGAGGTGGACCGTCCTTTTTTGGGGATGGGACCTGTTCCTCTGCCACGGAGTCAAACAGGGCATCAAATTCTTCCTGGGCTTCTTGTGACTGATGGTTCCTCACAGGAGATGAGTATGGGGATGGAACTGTGGGAGCAAATATGTACCAAAATGTAAAAATTAAAATTAAAACTGAGTAACCTAAGTCAGATTAGTTATGCTGCATGTTCTGTCATACGTAAGTCATCCAGGTCTACATCATCAAGTTCCTCTCGCTCTCCTTCTCTCGGGGAGCCTCCCATCTCACTGTAAGCTTCAGCTGCTACCTCAGGCTCTCCAACTTCTAACCCAACATTGCCGCCCAGGTCTTGGGGTAAGGTTGGAGCTTCCCTCCCCTCCTCCTCCTCTGCAGGTTCACAATCTGAGGCCCTCCGCTTGGGAAGGGGGATGAGAGGTGGAGGCAGAGGCCCCTCAGAAGACATGGGGGTGGGATCTAGAGGCCTTGTGACTTCACCACCCTGAAAGAAGGTAGAAAAACAATAGATGGGAATGCAGAGAAAATAAAAAAGTAGTCAAGTGATACAGTAAGAAAAAAATGTGAGTCATTTTACTCTGAAGAATTCCTTTAGCTGTGGGCTATTGTAGAGTGCAGGTATGCTCGTAGTAAACAGAAGCATGGCCTCTGTGGCTTTCCTCCTTTCCTCAATCACAGCTTCATCAAACCTTCCTGAAACAAACACAGAGAAGAGCATAACTGAAAAATCAAGCAGAAAGGAGACTACGTCAATTTTGCAGCTTAACGAAGCAAATTTTCCAAAAGGGCATGTCAAGATTTTGTTTACAGCCACAATGTTACCATGTTATAAAATATGAGCATTTAAAGCAGCTTGTGGCTGTTATTGCTGAGATGATTTTGTAACCGTTTAAAAACCCCATGAGGGACGGAGGGGAAATGTCACAAGAGTGATGCTGAAATGCTAAAAAAAATAAGGATCCTCACTCAAAACTACAGACAATAGACAATGAGAGCTAATTCAATCTAAAGCTGTCAAACTTTTTTGTGTATTGTGGGTTTTTTCTTGTATGATTCATTTTAACTCATCTCAAAGCCCTTTTTGACTGGCCTACTGTACCAAAGACTTGTGCTCGTGGAAAAGGCGGGAACTCCTCCTGTCTTCTGAACAGGTTCTTGTGTGTGTAGGCCAGCTCCCCATGAAGCTTCTTGAGCTCTGAAAACCTCCTCCACACGACCACCTCCTTTACATCTTCGGGATGACGCTTGGACACAAACTACAAACCATATGAGAGAAAAATAACCAATTATTCAATTTAATGCATGTGACAAAGGAAGTTTCCTCTCTACCTTGAAGCTCATTTGCAAACATTAAAAAAAAAACATCCTGATAAATTTGTGGGTAATTTTAGCCTTATTTGAAAGTAAAAAGTAATGCAGCTTAACGGCAACCTCCTGATAATTATATCAACTACTCTGATCAGTCACAAGAAAGTTGTGTTTAAATAAGTTAGGACAACATAAAGGAGGGTTATGAAAGACTCTGGACTTTGAAGATATTATCCTCATGGATTTTGCATGCATGCCACTCTTGACCACGAGATAATAGTCCTGTCACGAGGTACTGAAGCCCCAGAGCTGCATCACAAGTTCTGTCTGCTCTGCTTAAGTTTTCATAATGCATCACATCTCCACATAGAAGGCTCATTGTGTGTTTTTCTGTCAAATCCAGCTGCAGGGTGATTGAGTTCGTACAACAAGAACTGACAGTGTTGTGTCCGACCACTGAACTAATTGTGTCTAAGATTACAACATTATAAACAGTGTATTACTTTATGTATTTGAAAACACGCTTCAACAAAGGTGAACTATCTTAACAGAGATTTATTAATCATAACATCATCATATTTTTATACCGCTGTATTGGACAGATGAAGAATATGTACCAACCCTTGCTGACACTTTGTACTCGGTGTGTCCCTTCTCGTGGGTGCGTGGGTCGGTCACGCTGAAAAAGCGGTAGTATTCGTCTTTGGCTTTTCGTGACATTTCTATTCCAAGTCACAGCTGGAGAGCAGCGTGTTTCAGCGGCAGAAACAAAGATGTCAAAGCTCAATTCGCTCTGTTGTGATTCTCCCCTTCTCTACACACTTCCTGGTTTGTGACGTTTACTAATGCGTGATTACGTATACGGACGCAACCTGTTAAACGTTAATGTTGCGGCAGTTCGACTTTATCTAATATTTTAGCGGTAGCGGATTCATTAAATTGCGTTTGTCCGTTGAAATGTCTTCATTAATGAATAACGGCTACAGAAATTCTGATTAAATAATGCAATTCATGACATTTTTTTCAATGTAAGTATATATATATATATATATATATATATATATATATATATATATATATATATATAATCTAAAAGAATAATTTCTTTGTAACTTTTTTATGCTTTTATTTGTCCTTCTTGTATATGGAGGAGGATAAGGGCCACTGAAAAAAAGAAAATAATAATAATTTTCTTTAAAATTTTTTGTCTGCGATCGAGGTCAGAATGCTGACTTAAATATTGCAATAAATTATATTTCAAAAGACCAATTTTTTTTTTCAGTGGCCCTGATCCTCTTCCATAATTAGGCCGATACCAACAATTAGCTTTAAAGCAGGGGTGGCTCAATGGATGGGCCCAGTGGTGCCAAGACTGCCCACTTTATAACACTAACATTAACTTTTCTTCCAGAAAACTTTTTTCCTCATTTTTGTGAAATTTGATCACTTCAAGTTTGTTATTGTGAGACGCCCTGTGTTTACAAACTAAGTCCAGTTTGGCAACCTTTTTCACCCATTTCAATGAAAAATAAGTAAACAGAGTTAAGAAACTTTCAGTCTCATTACATATGGGTGGGACTAGAGCTCAATACTGGTGAAGACTTAAGTTTTTTTTATCTTTGATTTAGCTGTGGTTAATGCCTCAGTTTTTACAGCCCATTATAAATGGAAAGCTGTAGCCATGCAGCCCTGTAGTGTGTTAGAGCGCTTCTCTTTCGTCAGTACCAAGGAGAGAGATCAGTGGTTGATCAGTCCAGTTTTTTTATAGCCAAAGGTGAAATCCTGACTCCACCTCAGCTTTAAAGTAACATAATTGGATGAGTAACATTTTAGGGTGTGTTTCAGTTCTTTTCAGGCACAAGAATCATTTTGCCAGTGACCCATATTCATTAGCATAAACTAAACCACTGACGAGAGCTTGACTTGCTGCCCAAAGATACAAATGCATTTCAACACAGATAATTCTATTAAAGCATGCAATGTCTCCAAATTTAACTAGAAACCACTTTACATGTAAATAGAAATGCAGGGACTACTTACATACAGCAGAGGGCAGTAGATGTTTATGTTATATGCAAAGCACAATCAGCTGACATGGATTGGAGATACCTCAGTGAACATGTTCATACTCTACATATAACTTTAGCAATTTTCAAACTACTTCTTGTTTATTTGAAATTTTCTGATGTAAACAACTTACATCTGAATTGAAGTCCCAAAATATAAACAAACATTCATGTTTGCTTTATTTTGTCACAGAGACTAAAATTAGAAAGGGACAATAAGTTCCAGGCCTGATCTTATTTGAGACAATGCAACAAAGAGATCAGCAGCAAATGTTTACGGTCAAACTCAGGAAGTTCCCATCATGTATTCATACCACGCAACAATGTATTTCACCTTATCCGAAAATACTGTTTTCAGCTGTTCCGAATGGTAATGTAATGTTCAAAGAACCTTGAATGTTCTATATGTATGGGTATTTGTGTTTTTATTTCATTCCTCATTTATCATATTCATTATTTACTTCAAAGGCTCACACTGAAATGTGGGTACTTTACCTTGATGTGACACGGTCGTGATTTTATTGAGCTTTAAATAAGGCCTGATTGTATGTTTGAGGCTCAAAGGTCACAGTGTTAACCCACACAGATGCTGTTTACTTTTCTGGTAATTACCTGTTAAATTGAAGGGAAAATGTGTTGCACAAACAAATGAGGTAAATATTTAATTCTAGGTGAACAGTTTCCATGCTTGTGAATAACTGACAGACTCAGAAACATTTAAACAGGCAGCGTACAGGCCACTGCTGGTGTGAAGATACAGCATATCAATGTGGACACACAGCTGTGCTATATCTGTATACGCAGCAGGATATATATAAATTCATATATGTGACATATTCAAACTTATACCTGTTATTATGATTAAAATAGCAGAGGATGGTTTCGATCCATCGACCTCTGGGTTATGGGCCCAGCACGCTTCCGCTGCGCCACTCTGCTGTCCTGCAAGCCATTGTAGTGACAAGGTATATTGTGAGTGGAGCTGTTTGTAATTCTACTCACAGAGGGAAGTCTCTTACGTAACAGCTATTGTTTCCTGCTTTAGAGAGAGGCGTGTTGGTAGGAGGAGCAAAGGGACCAGAGAGAAGAGAACACAGTTCAAAGTGAGAAGAAAAGTATTAAAACAGAACGATAATATGGATATCACAGAAAGTTGAGTGAGCTTTATGAAATGCAGAAAGGATTGAATGTTTTTGCTCTGATGCATCCATCATTGTAAAAACTCATTTCGATGCATGACACAGGAATGATGATATATTCTTAGCAAGATATGTTGCCCAAGTCTCTGTTGCTCTCTTTTTTAATATTTATGTGGTTTGCCTGGGCTTATGTGCTAATATAAGACAGCAATTCATGTTTGCTTCGTCCATACGAGTTCTCCATTCATGCAGGCGAGGACTAAAGAGGGGGGCACTCAAAACTGAACAGTCTGTCCTTTGTGTGTGAGGGAAAACCAGGCCACATTCTCATCTAAAGAGAGCAAAGGAACAAAGACACACTAAAAACACAACCTAATACTGACAGTGATAGAAACATGATATTAGAATGGTTTTCAGATGCACAGTGTGTCCACAAAGTCTCTTTACAGTTTAAAAAGTATATAACAAAGTCATTTGATGAGGTATCTTACTCAGATTTGTTTTATGTACCCAGTAGTTCTGAAAGTTTTCACATTGCATTTGTGTATTTCATTTATCCTGACAATAAAAGAGGTAGAGTTAAATGAACCCCTAAAAATGGCTACTACTCAACTTAGTTTGGGAGAGATCTACAATAAATGTATGGAGACAGGGACAGTGTTAGATAAAGGGAGAATTGGACCAAGGACCAAGTACATTTGAGGTAAGATCAATCATTTAAGACAAGCCTTTCAGCGTCCTTCTACAATATTAGTTCTCCTATCAAATAAGTTTGAAAAACTTCAAAAGTGACTCCTCAATTTTTAACAATTTCCACAGATATGTCTGTTTATTCTCAAATGTTTTAAATAGTAAAGAGACTGTAAGGACACCCTTCACAAAGAGTATGGTGTGAAGTGCTTAAGTTCAAATTCAGATCCAGCTGAAGCAACCAGTTACATGAACACCTACGATAAACCAGAGATAACAGTGAGAACATAAAGCTATAAAGTTACACAATATGGCGAAGTTCAACTGACTTTTACTAATGCATTCACAGAAAACTTTCTCTCTGCGAATTATTGCCAAGATATCAGCTGAAAGCTATCATTAGATTTGTCCTTTTTACAACCTTTCCTCTTTTATTGGAAACCAGGAAACATACTGGACACAACACACTGACTTCCGTTTCTGGAAAACTCTGCTTCAAAAAGCTTGTCAAAGCAATGCAAGTACACATAAACACAATGTTTTATAGACGAAATGAAAACAGCGTTTCCCTGAACTGCTCTGTCTGAACTGTAGGCCTGCCCTTTACAGCGATCCTGAAACAATGAGATAAAAGCACAAGACCTCAGCCAAACTGGTCTGAACTGGTCCAGGTCAGCCCTGCTTTTTCTTTTTGTTTTTTTCAAAGCTCATGCTGCCTGACAAAATAAACTCTCTGAGAGGGATCAGACAAGGATTTATAGGGAGGCCCTGTGTATGTGTATTCATGTGTGTGTCCCCTTCCAGTCGTGCAGACACTTGTTGCACAACAGTGCAGGGAACAAGAAGTATCACTACAAGCTTAGCCTTTAGGGATTTAAGGAGAATAGTTTACAACACAAAATGTGTCAGGGACAGCTAGTGTATCTGCTTTTATAATTACCATAATATGCCCACCTCACACACACACAGTCCTG
>RPOG01009511.1:0-11594 GCA_008086565.1 Thalassoma bifasciatum | reverse complement strand
AGCTTTGGGATTCAGAGCAGCGCCTGATTATTCATTCAGATGTCTACTAAACATTTTATTGTGTCTGTTGGCTTCAAACGCCCAATAATCCCTATCAAACACAGCTTTTAGGATGAGCCAGCAGCCTTTACTGCAGCCTATAAATCCAAGTATTCCTCACAATAAACCCACTGATAGACATTTAAGTGAGAGCAGTGAGTTCATGTCACCACTCCAGCACAGAAACCTGAGGTGGAGGAACACTGTATCCCTTTCCCCCCACACTTTCCAGTGTGCTGAAAATACTTGTGAGGATAAGAGCTTGTTAATCCAGAGGTGAGATGAATGGCAGCACTGTGTATGTGTGTCTGCACAGGAGCAGGAAGGAGGGCAGGCCGGGACCCGGGGCGCAGCTCGGCTCAGCACAAAGACTGGCTCAGTGCTGCTGCTGTCACACACGGGCGAGGGATAAAAATGTACATGTATGTATGCAGCAGTCTTACCCTGTACAGGAAAATGCAACCCCTGTGAAAGGGCAAGACACTCTGCTTTGGTTTGTCTTCGGTTTGAGGTCAACTTTACACTTACCATGTACCACTAGTTGCTCTTATTTAAAAAAAATAAACAGTGAAAAAGACCCAATGTTACATCATCTGCTCTGACTTTGGTTGATCTTTGATGAAGTTGGAGGCTTGTATCCTCGAAAGAGGGATACAGCAACTTAAAGCAGTTCCTCATGTGTTGAGAAAATAAGTAAAGGAGCTCAGTGCAGACTGTCACCTGAAAGTGTTGGATAGCAAAATTGAACCCAATCAAAACCACACTTTGCCTTCTCAAGCAGAACAGCTGAGGAAATAGAAGAGAGCTGGTACACATGCTGACTTACAAGTTTGTATGAGTGACGGAAACATGGATACAACATCCTATTTTCAGGATTCAAAGAGAGGTGTTTAAAGAATTATTAGTCATTTCAGTGAAAGACTGAGCTTATTTCGAATATCTGAACCTGATCAAGCTAAAAACAAAAGCGACAAATACTAAAAGAGAGTGAATTTACATCAGCAGGTTTGTCCAAAGTCAGGCCTGGGGGCCCCTGCTTTCATTTTCTGATGTATTGATATTTTAATTGTCCAGTGCACAGAGACAGTGTATCTGTTAATATCTCACTAAGTTACAGTTGGACTCCTGTCCTCCAATCCTGATCAAATCCAGATCCTGATCCTGTCATCATTTCCTCCATATCATGCCCTAATGGAGAACATTTTTCTTTGGTCAGAATCATAGTTTGCTGATGTTTACGCAGCATGTAACACTGCAGAAAACTGACCTCTTATCATCTGGTATCAAGAGACACCTGAGGGACAGGTGAGCTTTGATTTCATCAGTCTGTCATGACGGCACAAGGTTGTTTGAGCACACTTAGGGACAGTTGACAGAAATTATTAACATTTAGAGCAGGGGTGTCCAAACTAAAGCCTGGGTGCCAACTGTAGCCTGCCGCAGCCCCCAGCTTTCATTTCAATATGTTTTAATTTTGTGACCTAAATGAATCATGTTCCAATTGTGTACTTTTACAGTTTCTGTTAGATGCTTGAAAAAAAAACTAAATATACCTGGTAACATCTCATACAAATTTGGACTGTGCATAGGCCACTTCAAAAAAAAAAAAAAAAAAAAAAAACATGAGAGGACAAAAGACTGAATTAAAGTTATGAAATGGTGAAGATAATACAAAAGTTGATGCATAAAATGGTTCAGAATGCAGAATCAGAAATATTTGGAGTTGAAAATGCTCTTATCACTGTCTCATAAACAAACATGATAAATTCCACATCCTGATCCTGCCTTAAAAGAACAACTTATTTTTTCCCAGGTTTGGTTTTATCTCATAGGTCTGTGATAATTACATTAGTATGTTTGATTAAACTTTGAGACATTTTTTTTGTTTGGTTGTTTCGTTTTATTTTTACAGAAACTGCTAAAAAAATAGTTTTCAAAGTAATCACTCCTTTTTTACTTTCACTGTTAATGAACGTCAGTAAAAGCTGTCAGCCCTTGGTCATTTTCACAGTATGCAATGGCCCTTTTGGAAAAAAGTTTGGACTCCCCTGATTTAGAGCATTCATATGTACAGCAGTGGTAAAGGACCGCTTATAAAAAGAAAAAGAAAAAGAAAAAAAAGAGTTGTCCAGAAAGAAAACTTAGAATTATTGATTTTGTAAAGTCACAAATTTATAAAGTCGCAAATTGTGTCTTGTTGTACCACATAGCCCAACTGAATACCCAGAAGTTGTAAATGTCTGCATTCCAACATCTGCCCACTGGAGGGAATTTTTGTTTAGATAAACTGAATCACTTCCTTAGATCAGTGTGCTGCTCTCTAATAAGAAGCCACAGAGTATGGTGAAGTCTAGTTACATCCTTGACAATTAAAATAATGTGATGACACAAGAAATGTTTCCCTTTTACTGAATCCAAGCAGGATGTACACTTTGATAAGGCTGTCAAGTCTGTCCATGAAGCAGTGAAAGGAGCAACAGGCAGTTCATTAACCATCCATAAATTCCAAGTCTCCTTATACTCCATGATTTTTTAAACTCGAAAATTTCAAGTGTGGGTTCAACAGATAAACGTCATTGAAAACTTGAATTGATACTTTTCTTGAAATTGTACAACTTTTTAATATAATAAATTTTGTGTGCCCCCCGAAGAAATCACAAACTTAAAAAAAAACTAGAAAATTTTGAGTGTAATATCGCATAGATTTTTGACTTAATAAACTCATTTTCCTCAAAAATGTACTAGTTTCATTTATTTTCTTACAGTTTCCCTAAAATGCTGTTATGCGTTACCTTCAGGGTTAATAAATATGTCAGTAAGTGACCCTGACCCTTGGACACAGATGTGGTCCACTGTGAAAAGGTTTAGACACGGTACCAGAGTTATGCCATAAAAAATTTAGAAATTCACCATCAGACGAGAATTTCATGTTACAGATTTTGAAGGTGAATCCATGAAACAATTTTACATTTAATGTACAATTACACAACATTTAAAGTTGGTGTGTCCTCTTATAGAGCCTTTGCATGATGAATGAGGAACATCTTGTTTTCAAAGTTTTCATAAATAAAAAGGTGTTTTGAGTCCACGATTAAGCCTCTAATCATTTTCTGCTTCTGCTGGGTGGTCAGGAGACTCTTGCTTGTATTGTTCAGACCAAACAATACAGCAAAGGGGAAAAAAGGTTCATTCTCCACCATTAATTCATTGTAATCATTGTTCTCTTGCACTCAAGCAATAAAAGGCTCAGGAGTGTTTGCAGGTGGCCTCAGGTAAGCAAACAGAGGTAGAGAAACATTTAGTGAGAGCATGGACAATAAGATAATCCCTCTGTAATGAAAACAAGACAACAAACCTCACATTACGTTATACATTGAACATAAAAGGGTTTTGTATTTTCACAGACATTTCTCATGTCACTTCATCGAATTCCTCTTACTAATGGTAAGTTCACAAATTTGTGTTCATTTGTCACCAAATGACCAGTGTCATAGTTCGATATCCAAAGTGCATGAGTTTCTAATATCAGGGATTTTACAGCTCCTGATAACAATTATCACCTCCAATGATTGAACACCAACCATCAACAGACACTGACTGCTGACTCAGGGGTTGTGGATAACTGCCCGTTTCTTCTCCGCTGTGATGATGCAATTTCTGTTTACTGCATAGAGACGAGGAAAGGCTGTGTGCTGCTTATATTCAGCAGGAGTGGGTGCAGGTGTTTGAAAATTATTAAGCTAGATCACTTAACCCAAAAGGTTAGCCCTGGAGTGGTTGGTTGGTTTTGAGTCCTTATCCTGCATGTCACTTCTTCTGCTTTGGTACCTTAATTTGGCACCTATGACGGAGGAAGGCCAAAGTAAATAAAAAATATGTTACGTTGTGATTACATGAGATCAAGCAGACCTTGAGAGGGCAGTGGAGGTGGACAAATGGTGCATAATTATTGGTCTACTAGTGGCAACAATCCCTTCTCAGTGGCTGTTGAAAACACTGGTTAGAGCGCATGACTTACAGTGATAACCTTTTAAATCATGATATGCTATCAAAGCGGTGGTAACTTTGAGCAGCTATCAGTTATCGTCAGCTTGGTAAAAGATTGTTTCATAATCTGCAGATACAGAACAGTGACCACAAGGCCTTCAACTGCAACAACTTTCCTCCTATCAGCAGACGGGTGCAACTTTCAAGGCTACAAACCACCGCACCAGCAGCAGCAGCAAAGAAAACAAAAGACTGTGTGGGAGTTCAGCTCCTGTATTTCTCTGAAAACCCTTCACCGACTCCTCAGCCACCAAACACGTCTCCTTTACGTTCACAAGCTCGGTGCGAAGGGTCAAGAGTGAGAGCTGAGAGCCCTTATGGGAAAATCAACATCTTCATTAGACGTGTAAGTGAGCATCTTTGAGTCTAACTGAGGTGAAATTAAGAGTGGAAGACAGTCTCATGTGGTCAATAAAAGTTGATTCGGAGAGTTCAATGACCTCTCAGTTGGACGCCGACAGTAGTACATTAGTACATCATTAACCTTTGACCCCTGCAAAGTCTCGACATGCCTCATAAAGTCAAGGACTGGATTCATGTCTGACACACTCATGTTACATATAATCCTGCTCCATCTGTGAAGAAATTATGACGCTACATTAGATAGAAGAGGGGGACTATAAAGTGTCTTAAGCAGCAAAGAGGACACAGTTGAGAATCGATTTCACTGCATCTTTTTGGTCATAAATGTGAGCTTCTACAGATGAGAGAACATCCACCATGATGGTGAGCGCTTCAGGGGGTGGGATTTGGTCAGATGGATGTCTTTGCAGCTCTTCCAATTAATCTGGGAGACGTATTTCAGACATCCTCTCTATGCCTTAGTATACATGCCTGTAGGAGCACAAGCCTCATGTACATTTACCATGTCAAGCATCAGTTGCTCATATGAAACCACTGGATTTAACAGCTTAGGGGGAAAAATTCTGTTAACTTACAGGAAGAAATTCAACTTTTGTGAGACATAGGGTTGAAAGATATATTGTTATCGTATCGACATCGAGATATGAAAGTTCGGTGACACTTTACGATAAGGGTCCCTTAATTAACGTTAGTAAATGCATTATTAAGCAGTAATAAACAGTTTAATAATACATAAACAAACATTACAATGTCTTACCTAACACTGACCAACATATATGTAAGTGCATTAATAAGCAGCTAATTAATGTCCACAGTTCAGAGTTAATTTAAACATTATTGGGCATCAATAAAAGTTACATATTGGAATTAGTAATCCAAATGAACACATTAACCATTGTTAATTAATGATTGCTTATCACAGCCAATGTGCACTAAAATGATTAGCGTTTGCATTAGGTAGCTGCTACTCAACTTTTAATTCTTTAAAAGTAACATTATTAGTAAATGATTACACCACGCATGATTAGGTTTTACTGATATAAATTCATAATGCTTATTAATGCATGAAGTTAGATGTTGATTCATGGTAGGTAAGACATTTTAATGATTATTAACATGTTATTAAAGAGTTTGTTAATGCTACGTAACGCATTAACTAAGGGACCCTTATTGTAAAGTGGTACCAAAAATTCAAGATATCAATATCCCAATATCGATAATCCCAGTATCAATAATGTAAATTTTCCCAGCTCACCCTCCATGTAAAGCTCAGATAGTCACATGATTATTGGTGATTTTCTGTTAATGCTGCTGACTAACAGTGAGCTCAAATCCATCAAACGTACTTTCCACACTCTATTATTAGAATGCTTTTATTTTTCTGAAAAATGGTTAGTTTTCACTAAACCCAGAGTCATATTGTACCAAACGATCATTAATATCAAGATATGAAATTTTGGCAGGCAGAAGTTTTGCCTGCATTCAAGTCAAAACGTTGACTATTTACAGAGTTGACACAAACAAAAAAGTGGGATATGGTGCAAATGCTTAAAAAAAAAGAAAAATTAATGTAAGTATGGCTTCGCAGTTTCATCCTCACAATCATTTTTATGGAATAAAAGCTTCAAACCAGTGAATGTCACCCACTGTACTGTGTTCAAACTACACGTAAAGATAATCTACTCGCTTAAAATGTGAGAAAACAGACAAAAACGATCAGCACTCTTTGTGCAAATAACACATAAAGTTGTTTGCAGTTGGATAACAACTGGTTGTTAGGGTTGATAAACTGTCCACACCAGATTCATAACTTTACTACTCCAACAACAACAAACTGGTGTAATGAGTGGATCCAGGTCAGGGGTCAACAGGTTTGTGGCCCAGCTGAGCTTAACAGTAACTGGAAAAACATTTTCTCCAAATGAGCTTATTTTTACAGCCCAACCTCTGAAAAATACACGTTTATCATAAGAGTGAAAGAGGCTGGATTTGCTGGTCACTTGGGCTAAATTTATTCAATCAAAAGAAAAAATTCAACCAATGACATGACTGTAGAAGATACAACTTGTGTTTGAGCAAACTGAGAAGTAAACAAGTATTTAAATCACAAGTGGCAGCATGAGCAATTTAAATCAAGTAGTCAAGCTTTATTCATTGAGAAATAAATGTCTCAAGACACTTCACAATAGATCTGCTAATATCATATTATAAACAGATGGACCCAAAATGAACAAAAGATGAGGCATCTGATCTCATCTGACTCAACCAAGTTGCAGATGCAAGAGGTAAAACTCCTCGTAATGCACTGAAACCAAACTTGGGTAACTTCTTTACTTTCTACCTGTTTCCTTTCATGCACTTAGGAAAGAGTCAAGGTCTCTGAAGTGAAGACTGAAGGCTTATATTCCAATAATGTTCATATAACAGAGACGACAAGCTGGTCAAGAAAAACAGATCATTTCTGTTGAGGAGAAGAGAGACGGACCTTCTGGTGAAGAGTTTTTTTCCCTGTAATATGTAGTGTGGTGCTGTTCTCAGTGTCACATATTTAATGCTG
Source organism: Thalassoma bifasciatum (assembly GCA_008086565.1). Taxonomy (NCBI): domain Eukaryota; kingdom Metazoa; phylum Chordata; class Actinopteri; order Labriformes; family Labridae; genus Thalassoma; species Thalassoma bifasciatum. The sequence goes on along the minus strand of RPOG01009511.1, from coordinate 4,588 downwards.
ATTATGAAGTTGTGCTAACTGTTTAAGGGTAAAATGCATTTATAAACCCACCCACTCACTATAATCACCAGCTGTCCCTACATTAAAGTGTCAAGAAGTCAGCAAAGAGATCTTTGGAACAGCAGCTCAGCCCTGACTCAGAAATACAGAAATCCTAAAAAAAGAAACACAGAAGAAGAAGCAGAGTAGAAATAAGAGACCCAGAGTTGTGCCAGCCTGTTTGTTGTGTGTGCATACAGCAGCAGTGGTTAAAAAAAAAGGAAAAGCTGTCTTCATTGCAACAGCTTTCAGTCAGCAAACACGTGGTGGGCTTTCCAACGTGCTTCAGGGTTGCTTTGAATACAAATGATCTGTTTTTGAGAATTGTTTGGGTAAATTTCACAATAAAAGCCTCCAACTACCTCCTCTCTTTTCTTTCTGACACTTCAGAAAGTCACATACAAACCATGCCACACGGCTTATAGTGTGAGAGCTCTGCAGTCTTTTTATGTCTCAACTTCCTTCCTCTCTCTCTCTTTTCTCTCTCTCACAGCAGTGGTCACAGGCGGGAAATCAGAAGCAGCTGAATGGAAGGCTAAAAGTGACAGAGGGTAGACAGGAAGACTGAAGATGTTTCTAATTGTTGACCTCAGAGCAGATAGAGCTGTCTGTTTTGATTGGACAGGTGTGAAACCTTCTGCTTTTGGCCATTCATAGGCCTCTAAAATGCAGAATCACATCACAGGAGCACAGGTTTTAAAAAATATTTCACTTTTGAATTTCAGTTTCAGCCAAATAATTGCACTCAAGCATTTAAAGTTGGATAAACTTGGAACAAAACAACACCCCAATACAGTCACAGTGAGAAATAATGAGCAGGAGATTTACAGTAAGCTGCACTTTGCATCATAAAGCTCTGTGCTGTTTCATTCTGCAATGAAATGATTCTCTTTGTGAGATGTGAAACTCTGCTGTGCATTCGAGAAATATCAGAAGTTTTATTTCCAAACAGGAGAAATGAGTTGGCTGCATGTGGAGCAGCAGAAAGTGTGGCATGTTGTGGTGCATCACATAAAACAAGTGAACATGAGGTGTTTTTGTGACACTGGATGTGCTGGCAGGTCGTTGTGTCTTAACAGAGCTTCCTGCAGTGGTGGTAAAACCAGCGTCAACAGGTGTGCTACCCCACATCTTACAACAGTCATGCAAATTATGGAAATGGACTTACACAAAGGCATGGTAGATGAACGCCCAGGCTCTGGGTCTCTCCAGTACGTTATACAGGTAGTTTTGGAGCCGCCGGTAACGCACGTTCCTCCGGCCGCTCTGCGCACTGTATATGAGCGGTTTCCCCAGCAGGCTGAGCCGGGCTCCCTGCTTCCCCCGCAGGCTGTCGGACCCGCCAGCACCTGCTGCAGCGGAGGCTGACAGCAGCCCGTCTCCAGCGTTGTTCATCATCATCTTCCGGCCGGATTCCACATCTTTCAAGCCGTAGCCTTCGGTACGGTGCACAGGCGACGTCCTCATCCAGAGCCCGGTGCCGCCTTCGTCTCCGCTGTGGTTCCGGGGCATGGCATCACCAAAGCGGGCATCAAGTGCGCGGAGGTTTTTTCAAGCATGCGTGTCCTGCTCTAACTCACACATACAGGGCGCAGAAAGGGGCTGAGTAATGGAGTAATAGGAATGAAACAGTCACTGTTTACCGACACACTTTGACCGCCCTACTTCCTCCTGACTCTCCAGTCATTTACGCTACGGTCACCGCGCGTAAAGGTATCCACGGAACGAGCCTTGCGCACAATGCTGTCCAGTAGCTTCTGACTAAATCAACTCAGGGATAAATAATGCATTTACACTGGAGCTGGATGTATGGTTGTCCAAGCTTCAGTTTTCAGCACGAGCTTTCTTCCCTTTGCGCTTTGCCGCCTGTTGCTTCAGAGTCATGCGCGTCCGCGGCAGATGCGCATCTGAGCTGGTCGCGCCCGCGAGTCACTTTATCTCGATCCTTCTGTCACAGTAAGCACTTTAATAATCCTTCTTCAACATCACTTCATTTAATACCTCATAGTCTCTGGAAGGTCCTCACTTTGATGCTGTCAAACTGCAAACGAACGATGATCGCTCCGAGTTTAATTCAATTTCCCGAAAAAAGTTCCAAATTACACTGCGTCTGCACAAGAAAAAAAAAGCCTCTCAGGTAACATGAGGTCTGATGAATTTTCCACTTGGTCGACTGGAAAAGTAACCACCGCGGACGGATCTCTGAACATCTGTTGAAAATATTATGCTGTAACCAAATTGGTTCACTTCTAATTTAAAGAACCGTACTTCAAATGCGCCCTGGGTGCTCTGAAAATATAGTTTAACCTATTGTGTGTTTCAAATGCTGTATTTAATCACATTTGATAAATAAAGCCTCGTGAGAAGTGTCTCATCTATAGTCCTGCTGTCACTTGACACACGTGGCAATAAGACTCATTTTTCTCTCTTATTGGTTGATTTAGAGCCTCTCTTTCTTTCTGATGTCTGTTTGTGATTCACTGCCACATGAAATCATTTCACACAAATTGGTTTGTATTGTCAGAGCAAACTCTCCGCTGAATGAAATGAAAATACAGCTTCCTTTTTGTGGCCATCGTCTGAGGTGAGAGTGGTTCGCGGAAAAAAACTGACTCAGACCTCCCCTCCTCTTAGACTTCCCCTGTGACACGCATGATACACACTGTTTAAGAGAAACCTCTTTTTAGATATTTAGATTAAACCATCATAGAAATAACTCTAATCTTTGGTCTGACTACTTTCAATTCATCAAAGTTTAAAAAGATAAAGCAGTTACAGGCAGTTTCTTGTCACAAAATCCCTGTGTGACAGTAAAAGAGGGTGAACAGAGAGAGAGAGTGTGTGTGTGTGTGTGTATTGTACTGTTCAATACATGGATGCTGAATGTGCACAGGTGACGCTTCTTACTGTGCTGATGTCTCCGTCTCTCAACAAACTACGCCATCTGCTGGTGACTGCAGGAACAGTCAGCCTCAGTAAACATGCTCACAGAGTTTCAACGTTACTTTCAGTGTTAGATCTTTTTGTCTCCACCTGAAGTAAACCACACTTCATTTTCACAGAAGTATGAGTGCTGGAAGTGACACGAAACATTAAAAAAAACTTATGTTACTTTTCTGAGCTCTCTTTTGAAAAAGACCCCTCCTCTCCTTTTTCTTCCCTACATGACTTCATTACTACGGTGGCTGGCAGGTGTCAGGTGATTCGCAAATCAAAAACAGAGTGCAAGATGAGACAACACAAGCACACCAAGGGAAATTACAAAGGCAAATGATACAACAGGATTATAAAAGCACTTTTTGTTTTCTCCTGATAAATGGATCTTTATGAGGATGATACCTTGTGATGTTTTTTTGTTTTTCTCACGTTTCGATTATATTTACCTGTAATGTGTCATCTTATGTTTAACTTTAGAAACCAGCTATGACACAATGTTGGCACCATAACTGTATTTATCATGGTCAAAGTGAAGGAAGAAAACTTTTTTTTTTTTTTAGCTCTGCCTCAGCTTAGATCTGACACTCTTCCACAACTAGTTAGTTCCTGGTGTCAACATCTACTGTCAGAAAGAGGTCATTGCAAAATTGGGGATTGCATTGTTATTTGCTTCACAAACAAAAATGCACCCATATTACACACATTAGGCAGAAAGACACCTCGAGAGTATCACTGTTTGGTTTGGGTTGTTAACCGGATACGCAGCCAATTTGGAGACACATTGAAGTTATAGCTTGAAGCATATAGTTAGAAACTAGGACGTGTGTGTGTGTGTGTGGTGGGGGGGTGGGGGGGGTGGGGGGGGTCCGCAGATATCGATTACTCACTCTAATCAACACTGTTGGATTACATATACGAAAAAATATAGATGAGATATAGACAAAAATATACTCATTAGCTACCCCAAACACATATGATATGTGTAATATGTTTTATTATCTCTTACATTTTGCTTTTGATTTAGATAGATAGACAGACAGACAGACAGACAGACAGACAGACAGACAGACATACAGACATACATACATACATACATACATACATACATACATACATACATACATACATACACACAAACATTAGTATCCTCCTCCTGTAAACTTTGTCACTGGATCAGAACTCTTCAAGGTCATGTCCACAGCAACAGCACTGACAGTGGCCTTGTCACCACCAGACAGCAGAGACAATGCTGAGTCTGGGTGGAGATGAAGTCCTCCGGTTCATACATACACATATGAAGACGCAAAACACACACACACCCTCCAACTCAACTTGGCTCCCACCCCCTCCCTCTCTTATTATAGTGCTGTCTGCTGACTGCTGCATCTGAGTTAGGCTGCATGTGTACCCCTCAGTGTCTGTGCTGCAACCCCCCATACACACACACACACACACGCACACACACACACACACACACACACACACACACACACACACACACACACACACTTCCCCCTCCCACCTGTACAAGTCTTCAAGTTTCCTTGTAATGATTTATCATGTTGTTTATGTTTGTTGTGCTGAGGTGTTTTTTTTCCTAATCCCACAGCCT
>RPOG01009509.1:0-11596 GCA_008086565.1 Thalassoma bifasciatum | reverse complement strand
ACTCAATCTTAAACAGAACTCTGAGTTTTACATTCTCTGTCCAAATATTTGGCAAACAGCCTTTATGATTCCTGCTCAAATGTTTAAAAATGTAACCATAAAATGTTCTGTGCTGGGTCTGAAGTTCAACCAAAGATTCTCACATCTCGCTTTTATGACGTGACACATGGAGCCAAAGCTAAGAAATCAGAGCTCGTATCGGGGAAAGTCTCAGACAAAAGAAAACCACACCTATAGATCAGAACATTATGACAGTGTTGCAAGCACTTGACCTGGGTTGACTTGTAATCTAAATGGAAACAACGGTAATTCCTAAACTGCACGACAATCGACCACAGGCAATAAACAAGAGACTGGGAGGTCAGGAAAAACAAAGTGGAGGACCACAGGCAAACAACACAAACATGGACACAGTCTCACCGGCGTCAAACATTTGTTTCTGGAGAGGCACTTCAGACCCAACAATGGACTTTGGCTGACTTAACATCAGGGTTGTACTGAAGATTAGGGCCAATGGTTAAAAACATATATATTTGGGTCCAATATTTCTATTACAATTCTGAAAAGTCAGGATCCTGAGATTTAAGTCAAGATTCTAACTTGAATCTCAGAATTCTATGGAATCCCATTTCAGCCAATCATATATATAAGAAAACTTTGCCTTGTTGAGAATTTTTATGGCCCATATTAAGAAAAATCTCAAAATTCTGAGTTGAAAAAGTCAAAACAAGGAAGGAAATAATTTAAAATTTTAAGACAATGAAGTCATAATATTGGGTATTTAGTGAAAATAATAAGAAAAAATGTCAAGATTTTTAGATTGAAATGTCAGTATCCAAGTTTAAAAAATCAGATTTTTTTTAAAAAATAAAATACAATTTTGAGATGAAGGGTCGAATTTTAACACAAGTCAAATTTTTGAGACGGCTCAGACAAAATTTTGAGTTTAATAGTCAAAATTATGTAAAGAAAGTTGTTACGATGAGATAAAAAGTAAAATTTTTATGATTAAGAAGTCAAAATTTCAAGACAATCAAGATGAAATTTTGAGATTATAAAGACTTAACTATGGAGAAAAGTCTAAAGTTTTAAGTTATAAATGCAAAATTCTGAGTTAAGAAGCCAGAATTTTGATTCTTAATGTTATTGTTCAACTTTTAACTTCATGATTCCAACTTAAAATGGCCACGGAAATTTTTCAACACTCCCATTTTTTTAGATTAGTTTTTTCTGCGGAAACGAGCCTATGGGTTCTGACTTTAGCCTCAAAATTCTGACTGAAACCTCTGAATAATCATGCTTCAGCATCTTTAAAATTGATAACTCATTCAAGACAATCATACATTTTTTCAGTGTGTATACTAGTGTGGCTAATCATTCCAAAATCTTATTACTTTAGCAGGTTGTAAACAGGTTTTATTCAGCTTTTAAATTAGGAATTTTAACATAGGTGTCAATGGGGATTCCTTGGCTTTTGGGGGCAGCCTCCAGTGGACACTCAAGGTACTGCATGTGTTTTCATTTTTTTAGCTTTCATTAAAGCTAAGGAGCCTTTGAATAGTGATGGCAAAGAATTACTTCGGCAGAATCAAGTGTATTCCTAAGGAGTGTTCCTCTGAAGGAAAACCTCCATAATTTTGAAAATCAAAACGTAAGGTGTGATAAAGCAGCTTGTTTTCAGTTGCTAGCCTTGAGTGTGTGCTAAGCCATAAGAAGGCATCATTTGTACTGAGATGATGGTTAAAAAGTTCAATTAAAATGTCTTGATCATAATTGAGGCAGGAACCTGACAGATTATCAATATTTACTGTTTCATGAAGCAGTATGAGCAATAAAACATCACAACAATGCTCTGTGGAAAAATCACAGCTGTGAAAGCTCGGCTCTGTGGGGAAGATGTCAAACTCAGCGGGGGGTGTGGGGGTGTGAAGAGCGTTAACGTGAGCAGGTCGTGAGAAGGTGAAATCCAGGGAAGAGGAAGCAAAAAGGAAGCAGAGATTATGTTTATGAAGCACACTCATTATGTAACCCTATAGGCCCGCGTTACAATCACGGCCATTCCAGGAATTTCTGCGGCGTTCACATGGAGTAAAATGGCGTCCGCTGTTTTTCTGGCCTGGCAGCTGTCGCCCCGCTCGGCCCTGCGGTCGCTGAGGATTGTGGCCCCGATGAGGCACGACATTGTTGAGGGAGCATAAGTGCAGCAAAATGCAATACCCCAAGAATGTAAACCCCAACCCTCAGGCCCCTGAGTGCTGTTCTTACAATTATCACACTCTCATGTTCCTCACATGCGTTTCTCCTGGAGGGAAACAGAAGTGGACAGAGACCAAGATGAGCTTTCTGGAAAGTGATGAGTCTGAAATAGATAGAGTTCAGTTTCATCAACTTCACGTTCCTAGATAATTGATGTGTTTGTAGTAAAATGTAGTAAATAACTACAGATGCTGAAGATGGTTGAGTGGGTGTTTTACAATTTGTACATACCGTTGTTAAAATTTCTGAGAATCCATTTTCCCCCTTTGCTGAGCTTTGGAAAATGTTAGATCATTCCTCTTTTCAGGTCCCTCAAGCTGTTATAGATTTAATTTAAACCAAGCTGACACAGTTTGATGGATAGATGCACTTACTTGATAAAACTGTTATAGTATCTTGACTTTTGAAAGTTTGACTTAGAGCCCGACTGATATGGGATTTATGGGGCCGATGCAAATACCAATACTAGAGGCAAAAAAAAGCTGATATCCAATAAACTGGCTAATATCCCATATATCAGCTGATACGTAAAGCAAGAACACTGATATACACAGGATATATACTGTACATGAATGCAAATTGTTATAATAGCCAAAATATGATTCAAGACAAAGGAGCAGAACACAAAAAATTAAAACAATGAACTTCAGCTAATGGGAGGTGTTTTTAAAGGGCCCGTTCCCAAAAACATTGAAGTATTATCAATTAGTCATATTTACTAGCTACTGACTAAGTTCCATCTTCCATTAATGCAAGGGACTAAACTAGATTTCAAGTAAGAATGTAGCTACTTTCAAAACATGCAATGAACGAAATTACAACAAAATACTTTAAATGTTTCCAAAATCATTTTAATGGAGACTTTAACTCGTGACTTGATCAACTCAGGTTAATCCTGGATGGTATTATGAAGTGAAGTGAGACTCTGTATAGTAGTCTTTAATTAATGGTGGACATGTGAGTTAACAGTTGCATATATCGTTGTTTAACAAAGATGCAACTTACACAACATAAAAACACTGTATTATAGTCTTATATTAGATGAAAAAAAAGTTTATACATTTACTAAATAATGGCCGATGTTGGTTAATCGGTGACATGCTATGCTAAGTTGTTATATTTAATCAGTTAACTCAATTCTACTTTGAAGCAAGAAAAAAAAAATTACGGTGAAAAAGTCAAATTCACAAAAATCTATTTTCTGTATCTCGTAGGTATGAGCTCTTTGGGGCCTGAATGAATGACCCTTAAGAGCCTGAGTGTGCTGTATTAACCCACAAACAGCTGCAGAAATAAGTTACAACTATATATGTATATATAAGAGATGGAACTCTATTAGAAAAATCATCTAATACACTAGACACTCTCTGATCAATTAATCCCAATTGGTCGTTTTCTTATCACACATCAATATTTTGCAAAAATGTGTTAATTCAGATGGATTTTGGTAACTGTATCAAAGAATGGACATTCTCATAAACTGAAAAAAAATCAGGCTTATTTTCAATCACATGTACTTTTCAACCCATTGGCTCCCACTTGTTTTAAAACATTCTGACCCATTTGAAGACCCACAGAATATTAAATTCTATGGCTGTGTAAACTAGCAAAAGAAGAGTAGACTCTAATATCATTGAGGAAAAAGTTTGCTTTTATTTTTTTAAGTTCTTTTGTAATCAGCAGTAGAACACAGGCTAGTTTCACCAAAATCAAGAAACGGAGAAAATGAGCTTTGATTACTTTTTAGCGCCCGTCTGTGAAGCTCCAACCTTTGATCCTCTCCATAATCTCTGCTGTCTCGCACACACAACCACAACACATTTCAGACTGGCATCGTCTGCTATTGTCTCTCTGTCGTCTCTTCTCGTAATTTTTGCTGATCTCTCATCCAAAGAGAAACTGCTGCCACCTACAGAGCTCAGTTCATCAGTGCATGAGTTTATAAGCTTGATATTGATGAATAAGCTCCACCAGACCATCCTCCAGCCCCTCGGGCTAACTGTCACCATGTCTCCACCCCAGTGGTGTGCACAGAGATTTTGAAGGACAGGGCAAAAGGAAAAAAGGCACATACAGCACGCATTTGGCTCCCAGGAGGGTAGTTTATCATGTTTTAACCATCCAAAAGGGCAGACTACAGGGATTTGCCAACCAAGAGAAAACTTAAGCATGTGTTTTGGATCCCAAGAAAACACTCTAGTGCAAGTTTGGCGCCCAGTAAAGCACTTTAGCATATTCTGGCGCCTGAGAGAGAACTTTAACAAGCATTTTGCTCCACTTTTGAGCGTGTTTTGGCTCCTAAGAGGGCACTGTTGCACATATTTTTCAACACTTCTTCCTACAGATTTGATTAGAAATGCTTGATTATTCCTTGCATTGCTCATGGTGACAGTTTTATGCTGTTAAACACTACATGGAAGAAAAAGGTCTAAAATGTGCTGACATTCTGGATGGTTCAGAGTTTACATGATTTCCTCTTCTGACCTGTTTCACTTTTCTCATTTCAGTAAAATGCACAGGATAAAATTAGGATTAGTGACATTTTTACAACTGTAGAGCTGCAGCAATGAAACTCAAACCTTTAGATTGAGCCGTAAGAGACCCCAGAATGCATATTTCACTCGACGTTAAACAAAGTCTTTTATCACTGTGGTGTGCAGCTGAAGTGGCGTTACAGAAACTTTTCATGTTTTAATGTGAAAACCATATCACCCTGTAAATGAATCATCGGTGACAAATGCCCTGACTGCGACTCGCTACGTCATTAATTTCCACACTGAGCAAAAGCAAACCTATAATTTAGGCGTGAGTGATTCCTGAGTCAATGCAGAGCACATTAACGGCTGAAGTATGGAGTCCTCAGTGAGAGTTAGAGCCTGCCTGGAAGTATTTACCCAGCCTCTTCATTTATCACACTGTACTTCTTCACGCCTAATTTCTCCACCCTGACTTCCCTTAATCCCGTCTCCAATGAATGCAAGACTTATTCCCCCACAGGTCTTTGCATTAATACAGCAGTGATAGCAAGAGGCCGGGCTGTGCTTTCTGAGGAATCGGGCTCAATCTGTCCACCGGAGGGGTACAAATGCCCAAGTACTGCACTTTAAAGAGCCCAGTGAGGTTTCTTCAGCACAAATATATGGTTTAAAGTCAATTTCTCACCAAAACCCAAAGAGGTTTCTGGAGAAATGTGAATCTATCTCTGCCCTTCAGAGTGTTAGAAGTCACAGGCTGTTACTTATGTTTCTAGCTTGCACACCTCATAGCCTCTCCTGCACATTGCGACTCATTGACTATCACTTTAGAAATTATAACAAGATGGACAACATGACAGCGCCCAAAGTGAAATAAAAAACCATGCAGCTCTCGCCCCATTCACACAACAACACTTCACAGCATCTCCCCCTAAAATGCATGAAAACGCAATGAAAAAAATCTGTTTTAGCACGGAAATGCTGAGGGACTTGAACCGCTGTAGTATGCATGTTAGGCCTGAAGATGGCAAAATAACTGTAGAAGCCATATACATGACAACAGTTTACAGGCTGAAGAAGAGGTGAGCTGATCATCTGGAGTTTATATTAAAATCTTCTTCTCTAATTGCAGAAATAGTGCATAAATTCACATTCTGGTAGAAGACAGTCAGTAGATTCAGCAGCAGAAAAACAAAACTGTAGGTCGCTGTTGTTGTTGTTGCTCTGTTCCTGCCTGGCACTGAGTAGGTTTGATGCACATGCCCAGAGCTGAGCAAGACATCAGCACTCAGGAAGGCATTATTAAAAGTTTGTGCTTAAGGTTGGTTAAAACGCAGGTTCAAGTCACAAAGAGTTACAGGTGTTTTTTGGTAGTAAGAGGGGCGAGACATCAGGCTACAATAGCTAACTACATGGTGTGCAGACAAACTGACATCAACAACCCTCAGAAGCTATTTGGCTTCACTTTTCTACAACAAGAAGAGGTGGAAACAAGTCTGTAAAAGTAGTCTGACACAGCTAACTACTTCCCTTCTGCCAACCAGAGACTGGTCATGACTTTGTGATATTTCTTAACCCTTTAGGCGCCGAGGTCGCAAAATTGTAACAAGCATAATATTAATAAGCCATAGCTGCAAATATGGTGCCTCATGTAGTTAGTACTTCACACCAGGAGATGGCGGACATCTGTGACCTCAATCTGAGCAATATTTGTGCGCGTGTTTCCATTCAAAGTTTTGAAGTTTGTACAGTCTGAGACCGCCTCCTGGCTGAGGAGATTGGAAACATAACAGAGAGCAAGAAAGTTAATCTTAGCAAGAGGTCTGTTCAACACTGACAAAGTATTTTGTCAAGTAATAGCTAACCCAGACTCTTAAAAAAAAACGCAGAAACAGCAGCAGACGTGACAGAAGCTGCATCTGCTGCTATACTTTTACAGATGTTTACAGATGTTCTGTACTTCAGTGACTTAACCCCCATCACAAACTTTGGATCATACTGATGATTTTTCGTATTTACAGTATGACTTTATCTCCAACCACTTTGGAGCTACGACCTTTTATAGTAGTGATTTCAAAACCGAATATTTATTTTAAAAAAGCTGTGGCGCCTAAAGGTTAATAAATCTTTTTTAACTTAATTCCATCCAAAGCTTCTTCTATTCTTAAGTATTAACTTTTTGCTTTGTGCGGTGAGTCCAAAAGTTTTAAGCCAACTTTGGGATTTGTTAGCACTGCAGCTGCATGAGAAGCATCAAAAAGGAACATCCTCAACCTTTTTAGTGTCGTAAGTTTATTCAAACTTTGAAAAAATGATCAGACTTTGAGGCAACAGCTCTTTCACTGAAGTTTCTCAGGTCTGAGGTGGAAAGTAACCAAAAAATGAGTTGAATTTGCGTTTCGATGGGGTGGTAGCTTGAGTTCAAGAAGTGACCTGATTGGTGTGTTAAAGAAGATTTCATCATCTGTAGCTTCAGGGTCTGAAATGTTCTAAATACTCTGCAGGATATCACATGAGAGCCTGAAACACAGGACATGAGATCTGAATATACCCCCATCTTTCCAAGAAGTCCCAGCTAATCCTGCCCCTGCAGCCCCGTGTCAGCTGTCTGCACCCCCTTCCAGCTGTCTCCCTAATGATATACCTAATGAGACATCTGGGGGGTCCCTCTCTCACACTGAGACTGTATGAGCTAACCGAAGAGGGGGGGGACACGTCCACTTTCCCACGTGTCCCAGTATAGCCGCTGTGACTAACTCCTTGTTGTTCTTTCATGAAATTTCATCAACTGCTGCTGGAGGTTTTTGACCTGCAGAGGCTCAAATCCACAGAGAGAGATAAAGCTGAGCGTGACGTGGAGCCCGGGCGTCAGAGTTATCCGTGAAATCAGCCAATATTTGAGATTCATAAATGGCCGGGCACTTGAAAGGATAAGCCCAAGTCAATCAATCATATCTACGCCTGTAGTTCTGCATACTGTCATGGTAAATAAGTTAAGCTGCAGGCTTTAATTCTGATTTCAGCTGAGATCTGTGCAGACGCTCGTGCAGCAGTGAGTGGTTTCAGTCCAGAGAAGAAATCTACTGTAAGATAGTTTTAATGTTCAGGATTCAGTTGTTAATTTTCTGACTGAAGTGACATAAGTGAGAGAAAAGAGGAGCAGTTGTGTATAATTCATGTAACACAGAAGTCAGAACACACTGACTTTATACTCGTTGTCATGGTCAGATCAGATAATCAAGGAGTGATGAATTTATGCTCTGATTCATCCAAGGACTGACACACAACAACCTTGGAGAGAAGAGCAGCTGAGCTGAACATCACCTGGAAATGCTGACGGCTGTAACTCACAGCGTTACTGAAGTGTGTCGGCTATTTCTCACCAACATTTCTCTTCTTTCACTCCATCATGGTCGTTTCTCAATGACACATCATGAAGGCGACTGCTGTTGTCAGACGTGGGACATCTCATATGTGGCCTTGGTTGTTGTTCATGATGACAAACGACACGGTGCCAAAACTCTTTGTCAACTGGATTTGGCAATAATTCATCTGTTCTCCTCTGATTTAAAGCTCATGCTAGGATTTTTTTAACTCACTATAAAACCGTTTAAAATAACTGCTTTAATATGAGCAACAAACCAAACAAGATAACGCAAAGATATTTTATTTCTTGAAAGTTATTTCTAAAGCTAAATCCTGCTGCCAGGGGGTAGGTGTCGGATGAAATCAACAACAATGCAGAAATAATACATTTTTGAGATACATTTGATTGTTAAAAAATAAGCGAGATTTGATCTTTAGTTAAAAATCACTACTTACGCAAGTCCAGGGCATGATGCAGGTATGCCCAGAGAGGGCGCCAAACCAACATGTATTATTACAGGAGCTTTAATGTTAAATATGTATTAAGGGTGCTGTCACACTGTCAGGTCATGCTGTGCTTGGGCACACTTTAAACGGAAAGTCCAGCTTTTTTGGTCAGTGTGACCACAAGTAAACCGTGTCTAAGCACAGCCCACATCCCCAACTTGGCACAATTGTGGGAGGTAGGCCAAGCCACAGCTCGATTCATGCATGAGTGCCTACATGATGCATGACGTATGATCGCTGTGACCGTTCCTCTCAATAATCAGATTAAACAATGGCAGGGTGTTAGGCTGTGTTGGTCCAAAACAACTTAACAGAAGCTAAAAAGTGAGTGAAGTTGTGACTATGTTCTCCATATTCTCTCATCTGCTGACTAATGAAACCGGGTCTTGTAAACAGACACTTCATAGTGATGTCGGCAGTCATGTGTGTGTTGGCATTCATGATAAAGTCTGGTTCATGTTGTAGTAGTGTGACCATGTCCTGCAGGCAAGCGGCACTGCGGGGGGATGAATCGCACTAGAGTACAGCACGGTTTGAATAACCAGTGTGACCGCACTCTAAGGCTCCAAATGTGTTGGGACATGTGGTACCATTTAGTGCTACCACGTGCAGTAGGATTTGCCTCAGCGAATAGACATGAATGTTGATAAAGCCAGGCCGCTACGACAAGCATACTTGGTCAATTTACTACATTGCAGTTCTGCTTTTGACCACTAGGTGTGGCTGTTAATTCTATAAAGTTTATGTGCAGGAATGTATGTGGTAGATCATTAAAGATCAGGATGAGTCAAGGCATTTTTGGATGATATTATGGCAGTAAATACAGCTTGTGTCCATTAGATGGCGCTATTCCTGTGACCTTAATCAAAGCCAATAGTAAATGGAGTCACAGCCAGTTTCCCCACTCTAGTCCCTGTTTCCTGCTCTGTCTACTGTCTTGTCCTCTCAGGTATGAAAAAGCCTAAAAAAATCCCTTGAAAAAATAATGACTAATCAATGTATGTGACAGATAGTAGGCCTACCATCCATTTACAAAGGGTGGCGCTGTTGCAATAGCAGAAAAGTTAGCTTATAAATGTTTTAAGAGGTGAACCATGATGATGTATTTGAAATTGAAAACAGATTGTAGCTTGTATGGAGGAGTCATTGTAACTTGCCGGTTCATGGCGAGTTATCAGAGTTTGAAGAAGCTCCAACTTTGGAAATAATAGTTAATAAGGTAATAATCATCAACTTTGGCTTTCTGTCTTGGCCACGCCCATTGAGGAAGGATAACTTCAAAAACTTTTCATCATTCGTGTCTGGCATACACAAAATATATTTGAAGACAATCGGAAAAATATCTTTTGGATGAGTTTGCTCAAATATGTACTATTTGAATCATCAAAAACCCAATATTTAGATAAAATTTGCCAATTTCCTATCTAGATTTAACCATGTCCATTAGAGACTTTTTTTGAAGGCCTCAGCATGATGGCTATGCACAGAAAATTTCAGTCATGTGGGTGAAAGTAGGTGTCTGGACCATAGACTGTATAATGAGTGGACGTAACGACGTTCGGCTCAAACTGAAGCCTCCAGCAGATGCCCCGCCCCCTGGTGTCTGGCTGCAGTATAGGTCATAAGCCCCGCCCCCTGGTGTCTGGCTGCAGTATAGGTCATAAGCCCCGCCCCCTGGTGTCTGGCTGCAGTATAGGTCATAAGCCCCGCCTCCCCATGTATTCCAGATATGAGCCGGGAAAACTTTACAAAATTACGATACCTCGTAGAAACGTTTCTCTCATCCTTACACTAAGGTAGTATGACGATGTCATCTGGCTGCATGGTGTTCAGGTGTTTTTTTTCCTGAGAAGTTGGTTTCTCATTAGTTATTGGACGTTAAAAACCACGATATAAGTTTCGTTTCACGATAGTTGACAGCTGCCGTTCGTGAGTAGTTTTTACCGGGGATATAAGAAACTTCGGGAAAGAGCCAAAAGGAGACTAAACCTTCTGAAGAAGAAGAAATAAATATTTTTATTTCTCTTTTTTACTTGGCTCCACCGGAAATTCTCTACTGCGCAGACTCTGGCTGCACAATGGCGGCTAGAGAAACTGGGATTTTTGGCTTCAAAATCGTAGAACAGTGACAGGCGGAAGCACACTGTCCATTCTATATACAGTCAATGGTCTGGACTGAGTTTTCAGAAGCTAGGGGACGCTATGGAGCAGGTATCAGCATGAAAACACTGGAATCATCAATTTTCCCACTTAACTGAATTCCAATCTAAATCTTGTGAGTTTTGGAGTCGAATGAGTTTTGATTCCACTGCATTTTTGTCTGTTTTTCACCTCATCATTTGTATTTCCACAGCTCTGGGACTCAGCGATCAGCGACCATGATACGGTCTCTAGGGGTGACAGTGAATACTTCTGGGCTTCTGTAGGAGCCAGCAGATGTCGAGATAAATGAAACCAGATATCCAGAGGGAGACTTCTTCTCCCTTCAGCTGGTCATAGTTGACAGTTCAACCAGCAACTTGAGCTGAAGGAATGAAGCTGAGAGAAAGTGTCTGCAGCCCTGAAAGTTTAACCTTCTTCTGATGCTGATTTTATTCTACAGAGACTCAATCAGGTAACGTTGTCCTGTTTTCTGTTAATGAGCAGATTTTTGTTCAGTCTGTTTCAGTTTCATCTCTCCAAACTCCAGGAAACAATGCACCACCAGAGAAAGCCTGTTCCATATTTTAACACAAGCACACGGTTAGATTCATGTTTTGTTCGCCCTCATTTGTCAGTTAAAAAGAGAGCAGCGTTTCTAAACTACAGCCAAATTCACACGTTGTTTTAAATCAACCCAACTGGCCCGGGTAGCTCTCTGCAGGTTTGCTGCGTCTGGATTCACACCTCATTTTTGGAAACTCTCCACTCAGCAGCTTTCGTTCATTTCCAATCAGGTTGGGGTTGGCGCCGTCTGCCACTCAGAGAACAGATGTTTTTAACCTTCACTCATC